>JAACJK010000019.1:0-106620 GCA_013368325.1 Ephemerocybe angulata
TTTCAGATAGGCACCTTCAGATAATCAGCAACATGAACATCCGACATGAATGCTACGATGCTCGTGATGACTACCACGCACAGCTGAAGCTCCAGGTCGCCGCTCAGTACGATAAGGATGCTGATTTAGATACTGAGGACGAAGAGGAGGAGTGTCCTGATGACGCCGACGTGGCAGACGTCCTCGATGCGGTTCTGTTGGAGGAGAGCGGTATTGGTGTGTGGTCCCAGAAAAAGTTAGATCAAATGAAAGAGGTAGAGGCTGTCATGCAGTCAGCCGGGTGGACGGTCGACAGCGTGTCCTCCCAGACCCGCTCGACAGAGGATTCCTTCGCGCCAGACCGCATGATGGGACCGAATAAGTGGAAATCTGTGGTTTCAGCGGCGCGAAAAGAGGTGTTAGATTCGAGGTTGGTGAATGCGAAAGGGCACATACTGGCTCACGACGACGATGTGGGTTCGAAGGACCCTGCGTACGATGGCGTCAAGGTCGTAAACGATGCTCGTGTTTTGCCCGGCGCCTATTTCTTGTCGGAGTTCGAACTCGCGGACGCTGACGTGCAGGCACAACTAACAGAAGCAGTCACCAAGTACTCGCTCAATGAGGAACAGCGGAGAGCGTTCTCAATCGTTGCAAGACACTCTATATCTGTGTCCCCCGCCCCATTGTTGATGTACATAGGTGGAATGGGGGGGACGGGCAAGACGCGGGTGATAGACTCCCTCAGGTACTGGTTCACCATCCGATCTGAGGCGAACCGTATGGCTGTGACAGCCCCAACCGGTGCCGCGGCATCCGTCGTTCGCGGCTCTACCTATCACTCGTATCTGGGTGTCGCTACAGGCGACCGACGTGCATATGCTCCTCGCGGGGGTCGAGCTCTTGACGAAGCTCGCCTCCGAATGAGAGGCGTCGACTACATTTTCATGGACGAAATTTCTATGGTGTCCTGCCAGGACCTCTATCTTATAGATAAACGCCTAAAAGATGTCACAACCCTAGAAGACATGCCTTTTGGCGGCCTCAGCATCATCGTAGCTGGAGACTTCGCACAACTCCCTCCCGCTAGAGGTCTATCGCTTTACAGCGGAGAAGTATCGAAGGTACAGCGACCTAGGCAGAGTCAGACAGACCAGGAAAACACGCTGGGTCTCTTGTTGTGGAATCTATTTGTCACGGTCGTCGTGCTCCGCCAGAACATGAGGCAGACGAACACTTCAGATGCAGCTGAGGACTCACTGCGAACCTGTTTAGAGCACATGCGATATAAAGACTGTACCGAAGCGGATTTAGAGTTCCTTCGGTCTCGAATCCCGAGCAATAACCCTGCTCTCAATCTCGGTGATCCCATGTGGTGCGATGTTTCAGTAATCACCGCCTGGAATACGCATAAAGATCAAATCAACGCTATGAATGCCATTCGATTTGCACGCGAGAATAACCGCCCGCTGCACATGTTCTACTCTGTAGATAGGCAGGGAAGAGGAAAGGGGCGGGTTAGGCAGAAGCCCGCGAGAGACACTAACGAACCAAAGATAAGACTTACTCCGGCGGTGCAAGAGGCCTTGTGGAGATCCCCTCCCTATACCAGCGAACACATACCCGCATGTCTACCATTATGTATTGGTATGCCTGTTATGATCCGTAATAATGACGCGACGGAGCTTGGTATTACCAAGGGGCAGGAAGCGGTGGTCAAAGGTTGGACTAGCCAGGAGATCCCAGGTTTTCCCGGCCGCTTCGCCCTCGAAGTACTGTTTGTTAAACTAGTTAATCCGAAGGACAACATAAAGCTCCCACATCTAGAAGAGAATGTCGTTCCACTCACCCGAATGTCCACAGCGCTTCGCGCCGTTCTCCCCAACGACGCCGGCATCCACATCTCCCGCCAGCAGGTACCTGTGCTCCTAAATTTCGCTATGACCGACTATGCCTCGCAGGGTAAAACACGCGAGGTGAACGTCGTCGATCTTTTGCGCTCTCGTAACCATCAGGCTATGTACACCGCTCTTTCGAGGGGCACAAGCGCAGCATCCACCATTATATTGAGAGACTTTAAGAATCTAAACTCACCGGGGGCATATCTGGCTACCTGCGTCAGGAGTATAGGGTCATAGATACACTGGACGAGATCACGAAAGGGAGGTTCGAGGGCACTCTCCCCCCTGCTGTGGTGCAGCGTCTTCGTGCCTCCACTATACTTTCGTACAAAGCTTGGCAGAGAATGCAGGCCGCGACAAAAGCTGATATCGCTTCTCGAAAGAGGAAGGCAGGCGATCTGTCTGGTGTTGAGGAACGTCAGTCGAAGTTCCGAAAAATGGTTCATGTCGCAGAAACGATCGGCTTACAATCGAGTAAACGAAAGGCGGAACAGAGTCTGTGCGAGGATGTTCGACCTTCTAAGGTGCAGAGGTTAGTTGTACCAGGTGCTTCCGCTCGCGTGGTTCAACCTATCGCACACGAACCGGGCTGGGTACATAGCTGGAAATGGGATGATGTGAACTGGAGCTGTGCGTACGACTCGTACTTCACCATTTTGCGGTACATTTGGTATGGCCGGGATAGCACTTCCTTAGGTCGATTTGTGGTGACAGTCAGATCCTCCCGTATGCCTTCGACCTTTTCGCTGCAGCGCACGCTGATGACCTGCCTCTAGACAGTTGCAGACTGCGCCTTCGGACCATCTTGTGGGAGATGGACCCTGTAGGGTTTCCGAAGGGGCAACTTGGTGCTGACCTCTACTCTCTCACCCGAGCTGTTAACGGTGTGCCTCCACCGACCGATCCTTCCAACACGACCCACCGCCTCTGTTTCGGTTGTCATCGGCGGATCCCCGGGTTCATGTTCGAGGGGATCGGACGGTATACCGTAATGAGGACAACCCTTACTAGAGACGAGTCAGTGGCAAGGTATTTGGCCTCCTTAGAGCGTGTGTCAGGTCAGTGTGATGAGTGTGCGGGAGACCTCATGATTGAACACGAGTATCCATCCCTCATGTGCGTCGAGTTGCCCAACCTACCGCTCGCAACAGTGAAGAAGCGCTTAATTGTTAATAGCTTGATGGAACTGTCTGATTGCAGGTACAGGTTAGCGGGCGTGGTGTACTGGGGTGGAAATCACTTCGCTTCGAGAGTTGTGGACCATGATATGCGGGTGTACGCCTACGACGGTATGGTCAATGAGGGTAAGCTGGAGTACGAGTTTACTTTAAGGACTACCAGTCAGCTCCGCTCTCTCTCTGTAATGGGGGGAAATGTGGCATCTTTGGCTGTATATATTAGAGACTAACCGGATATGTGTACAGACCATCTTCGCTCTCCAACTGTGGGCGCCGCCTGCCATCTTCGCAGTATGTCTGTTAGGCGCTCGCTTATCATTTGCAGATAACTCAGAACGTACGATGAACTTCCTCATCTCTCCTCTGAATCAGGGGACCTGGACCATCCCACAGCGGCTGTCCCTCCGTATCTATCCACCGGTTTGCCCATCTGTCTCCCCCATAAGTCGCTACCGACGGCGCTCCGTGCGATGAATGACATAGGGACGGATTAAAGGGTAGTGTGGTCGACGGCCCCGGTGGTTGCCGCGCCCACCCCCTGTTTGGCATCGTCCTTTGATTGACGCGCCGGCAAACACCTGTTTGGCATTGTCTTGTGATTGCAACTCCTTGACATCATCTTATCGTGCTCCGTGTCGGCACTATCCCTTGCTCTGGTAGTACTGAGCACACCGCCAGTAATCGGTAAGCGAAGTTCTCTGCGTCGGCAAGATCTGGCCTCATCGTCTATATGGGTACCGTTTACTGACCTATCAATCAGCAGAGACGCTCGTCCGCCACGTCAGGCTACGCGAAGGGGGACCATGCAACACCATGCTTTGCGAAGTTAACCTCCTGGCCTGCACCATCTGGAGGTCGCTTATGCGTAGGATACGGGTAAGCTCGGGCGCTTATTCGGTACGCTCTCGCAGGCTCTCGCATGGTCCCCCGTCCTGACGCTCCACCTTTTTCCAGTCTAACCATGCCGCCCCACCCTGCCAGGTGCGTCTCCCGGTAACGTCCTGTAGATCCGCTCGGACCGCCGTGGGCGCGTTTGGAGCGACGTCGAGTAGGTGGATATGACAGGGAGTATCGCTCTGCGCAGTGGTATGCTGCCCATGTCGCATTCGGACTCAGGTGGTTTTCCAATCAGAGCGCGACAGCACCCGCACCCCATTCCATGCGACGGTGTCTGCTTCATGTTCCGGTCAGCATCAACTTGAAATCATGTCTCCTAGCATCGTGACACGATCCATTCGGACTTAGCCTTCACGGTGGAAGACAAAAGAAAAGCGAAAACAACCCTCGAACTCATCTTGGTATAGATCGGTCGACTGCTCAGGGCCACTCATGTTCTCCGACGGCGATGTTCTGGCGATCTCGTCCAGATTCGATACCGCACACCAGGTGTGTTATCATCGCTTTCTCGGTTCATAGTACTCATAGTGCCATTAGGAAGGGCTGTTTTCTACAGTAAAGGGGTGTGTCGTCGGTGCCCGATGTACTCAGGCCCACCTCGTGTCAATTGCTGTGCACCCTGGGTACGAGGCAGCGCCAAGGAGCATTGATCTCTACGTCGAGCAATACCTGTACCCGCCCACCTATGCAGCGCCTGCAGCACCCAGGAACCTCGAGCATGCGGGGTCTTGCATCAGGAGGTATCCTCATGGTGCCCCTCGCCTTCAGCGTAATAACTGGGCTATTTTTACGGCCACTAAGGCGGTAAGCGCTCCTGCTCCACAGCTCTAGATGGTCCTTCAGCTTCTCACCTCTCTTTGGTTCCGCGATAGGGTCGTGGACCTATAGACCTGCCGGTGAACGATCTGTACGAGTCCTACAAGTGCGAGGACGGCGTCCGTACAGTGTGGGGTAACATAGTCGTAGTGAAGACAGATCGTATGGGCGAAGTCTGCGACATGGTGGAAAAGGACATAGGGGTGGCGGAGCTTCTCATCTACAGGTGCGCATGATCACTATTTCACAGCTCATTACCAGAGGGGGCTCACTGCCATTTGTAGCCTATTTGAGGACGACAACAAATACAACCATCCTTTAGTCGTAAATCCGTTAGTCAGCCCTAAACCGAAGTCGTATTGGGGATGGCAGGCTTGGTAGTATTGTTTGTATTACATCCTCATCCCAATCCCTATCTACGAATCATGAGCCCTACCGCCCGAGACCTCCCATCCGATATCGTTGCCGAAGTCGCTCGATTCTTGCCCATCGATCGCCTAGTACAAGCTTCCTTCTTCCCCAACGCGGCACCCAATGTCGCCCAGTACGAGCTTCGTCAACGCATCAAGGACGCCATCGAGCCGTATATCGAGCGGACCGCGTTCGATGACTTCATCGAGTACCTCCGTGCGTCTGAGGGAGCGATAGTAGGCTCAGTCGTCCGAGAAGTCCTCCTTCTGAACGGGCCAACTCAGCCCAGACGGAAGGCTACCAACCTCAATATTACAACGTCGTTCGGCATGGAAGGAGTCATGCGCTCGTTCCTGCGCTCGCAGGGATATCGGTCGAGAGCTCTTCCTCCCTCCGAACGACGTAGTTCGAGCGTCGACGTTATAGAGAGGTTCGATCGACGAACCCCATGCGAGGTCAGTGTCCTACATCTCGACCGTTCTCGGTACCCCGTGACACATTTCTCAGACCAGGACCATCCTCCTGTCCGTCAGCGCGACCAGAGCACTCAGCGTTGTTCTCTGCACCCCGTACTCAGCTCAAATGTGCGCTATTACCCATAACAGCGTGGTGTGCATGCTTCCTCGTGCAACTCTTGCCAACGAAAGCTTAGTCGTCGAAGGAGCGCCCGCCAGTTCCAATGCGGAAGATCTTACGTTCTCCGTCATCCCCAACAACTCCCACTGGACCAGTCCCTGTGGATTACAATGCCCTGCAACTTGGAGGAAAACACCCGACGACGATGGCGCCGCTATATACTCCTGGTCCATGGATGATGGACAGTTTACATCATGGGGATCGGTGGAGGACGATGGACGATCCTTCTTGCGCAGCGAGCCTCTTATATGGAGGGTACATAGCAGGTGCCATAATGACCACTGTCCCAATAAGGTGTTGTTCGAGGATCGCAGCCGCTATCTACGCCCTTGACTCTATTGTACGTAGTGCTGATTAGTTATCTAATCGATACCCATCTCGTTCGACCTTGAGTATCCGCCGTCTCACCGCCGCGGTATGATGTGGTGTTAAGTTCGCAAAAGTATTGCAGCGTGCGGCTACGAGGGTGTCCACCGTCCAATAGTGGAAGGGTCTTACTGCCACCAGTCCGTGTACCGCGGTATGACGACTTAATTGCTTCCCCCCGACGGGCTGAGACATAGGCATGCAAATGAGTGACGATAGTTGGAACCTATTACAGCGTGTCGTATTTGTAGAAGATGGACTCGAAGGATGAAAGAGGGTGGGAGGTATAGGTAGAGTATAAGGGATGATATGACATATGACGACCGGTCGGGGTATACAAGCGCGAGGAGGGACGCATGACGCAAATAGACCGGGATTGGGGTAGAAACGGAGGGAGATGGGCGATGAACTGTCCAAGAGGTAAAGGGTACTGAAGGGGTATATACGTAACCGTTCCAGGTTGAGAATGTTGGGGCCTCACTTGGACGAAACGACAAACACGAACGTTAGAGTAATGGAATAAGGAATAAGCGCCGCTAAAGAGAGTTGGGGAATCTTCGAAGGGGAAGCGAAAGCCTCAGCGTGGGGAGAAAGTCGACGCTCAGAGGTATCTGGAGGTCCCAATAACCGTGCTTACATTACTAATGACCGCGGGGGCATGAACCGCTTGCACTTGGGATTTCCACAGCGTTTAGCAAAGCGCCATTGCAAGATGGATTGGGCCAAGAGGGAGTCTGTGTCGCTGTACCTAGACTCCGGGATAGGATACCTCGTGTTCCATAGGAAAGAAGCTATCCCTTTGTCCCCGACTGTTTTCCTGGGTAGAGATGGGCAGTGGAATCCGCAGGGTCCGGTCCACCTGAAGTTCGAGGTGCGAAGGAGGTAAGGGGGTCTCGGTCGACGCGGAGAGATGAGACTCGTTATGTCCGTCTTGAGGGCGTGCTGGTCTGTCACCAGCGTGGGGTAGACTGCGTAGACGCGTGTGGACGTCACCAAGTTGGTTTGGCAGGTCATGTTGGATGCAAGGATGACCTGCATCACATTCCCTAGGCTTTCGCTAATCGTAATTCTCGCGCGCTGTTGGCATGATGAGGGTCAACGCGCTTCCCACATAACATTAATCGAGATGCCCACCGGAACTCCGTTCTGCGGCTGACGGGTCGCGGAGACCATCCTGCGTACCGATCCGACGTACGGCTTTGATACCACCTCGGTGTCCCAGGCGTCGTAACTGTGTGCTGTAAACCACTCCACCATCGCGTCCAAGCTCCCTTTGGGGACCACGATGTTCAGGTCGTTGGACCTGAGGTACCGAAAGTCCTTGACCTTTATGGCGTGTTGCATCATCATCGAGTTGGTAGCGAGCATCCTTCTGGCAACCGACCCCATGATGCCGGCGCCGGTATCGTTCATCTTTTCCAAGAAGTCGTAGAACTGGTGGAGGAGGATGAAAGGGCATAATATGTGTTTCAGGATGATCTCGGTCGCGGTTTGAGCCAACCCTCTCCCGTGTCGATTAGTGCGTGACATGCTTTGGATGGTGTGCCAGTCGCAGTAGGACAGTGCCATACCCATGAGCTCCGTACAATAGTAGAAGGCTTCGGCGCTGTTGAATCGGCGTGGACCTGCGCGGTCCTTTATCTTCGGCGCGAAGAGCGTAACGGGTTCGTCCAACCGAGGGAACGACGGAAACCGAGTGTTCTTGATGGCCAGGCGTGCAGATGTTCGTGTAGGGGTGCGCGACGGTGCCCATGGCGTATTTCGAATCGAACTGGGACTGGCGGGAGGCGTGGAGGGGTACGAATAGTTTGAAAGGGGAGAGGACATTATGCTTGGGACTAAGTTATCGGGGGTAGTGAAAGGAATGGTATTGGGGCATGTAACGACAGTGAGAGAGAGTAAGAGAGGGATATATCGCGCGAAGGGGAGGAATGTGAGGTGCGGGGACCTTCGACATTACTAGTCGGACCTTTAAGCCCCAATCGTCTCCCCAACGTCCCGCGTCCACGCGAAGAGATGGTGGTGGGGGTATACGCGCGGGGATACATCAAAATTCCGCTCCTCAAAATACGTTGATCGCTTCGGTGGATCGCATGTCAGGGTTGACTGTCACCACCTGATACTGTGTGATTAGGTTCCTGGATCGTAATCGATTAGAGGGCACAGATCTCATGAACTGGAAGGCGGAGACCTACTCGACAAGCATGGTCTCAATCTGCGACAAATCGGATTCGTGTACCGGATGGACGATGCCCATGTGGTCAGCCTTGGCGACTAGCACACAGCCATGGACGTGCAGGTCTTGACCTTTGTACAGGCGTCGCACCAACTTGTTCACTTCGTCGTTGCACTACAAGGCGCGGATATTAGATGATTTTAGAATACTCTTCAAGTTCATGCTTGTAACCGAATCACGTACGTTTTGAGACGTGAATATGGCGTACCGCCATGGGCCCTCCACCAAGCTGTGCGCAGGGTATCTGTTGACCTCTATGAAGTAGTCGTCCAGGTTGTATACCAACGACGAGCGGGGGATCGCCGCGTTGACATACGATCTGAAGAATATGTCCATAGGTCGGCCCTTTCCAATGGATGTGCACTGGGTAGCCGCTGGGACTATGAAAGGCTTAGAACAACTAGAACCAAAGAAGGCACACTTCGTCATCGGCCACCGTTGACCCTGCGATGTTACGATGGACGTGGCATTAGTTCTATGACTGTAAGCCGTGCGATAGAGCATACCCTAGATATGGCTTTCGCGTCGGCGATGAGCAACTCCACGTCTACGTCGCCCACCTCGTGTACGATGAGGTCCATGTCGGAAGCAAACGAAAAGCAGGGGTTGGCTCGCTTACCCAACCTTGAACCTGTCCAGCCCCGCCAGGCGTGACCGCCATTGTGTTGTCATCAATGATCACAATGATTGGGGATCATTTGCGAAGGACTTGCGGGGATGAAGGGTGGTGTCCATCGGATGGCGGAGGGCATGGAGGGTGAACAGAACGCCTTGAAATACTGAGTGAATAGTATATTAGACGTAGTGTCGTACGTGTACTGGAAAGACGTACCAGACAAGAGGTTGACCCGAATGTGTGACATCGGCACTGTGCGCCAGGACAGCTAGTACAAGCCTCATGGGCACCCGACGACGAAATATGCCTGTCCGAAACCAACTTGCTCCAGCGCTTTGGTAGCAGCGCGCTGTCCTTGTCGATGAATGTCCTAGGTGTATTGGTACTCCTTGCCATACGAATCCCTGTACCAGCTGGGGACTTGAAAGTGGCCATCACCGTCCGATATATCCCAGCAGAACCTCTTGCCTGAGCGATGGCTGCGCCTGCCACATGGGTAGGTAGGTGTGCGGAAGAACCTGAATATGGATGTCCCGAGAGGCATATTGAACGGCGTCGAAGGAGGTGGAGTATTCGCTTCCGACTACCGATGGTAGGGGGTGTTGGCGTCGTCGTGTCGCGACCGCAGCCTTTACCCCAGGCTGGCGGGTATCTACCAATTGACCTGCGTATGTCGTGGGTCAGATCGCATGGGTAATATAGCTTGCAATTCGTACCTCAGAGGGATAGACTTCGGGCCGTGCAGACGAAAACATTCCTAACTGTGCCAAAGGGCGGTATGCGATTCGATCCTCTTGAAGTACGTCGAGAAGCCGTATGGTACGGTGTCCGTGATTTCCCTCAGCGGTAGGGACGGTCCACACCTGTCTCCTAGACTAACGGACTAGTAGAAGGCAGGACATGAACGGTACTTACCTAAATTGTGGACTCGCCGTGTCCCACTCCTGACGTGACATATGTGGAGGTCACAGCAGCCCGTCGGGCTGCCTAAAATAGTATATCCCCACATACATGCCTTCAGACAACCCGGGCGTCCGTCTATAGCTTTATTGAAGGCTGGAAGGGGGGAAGGCAATGCCTATAGAAGCAGGAGGAATTTTTCGCGTGGAAGGGGCAGAATGGGGCGGTGAAAGGAAGCGGCGTGTTGCTGGGGATTGTCCTGGACCCTTTGATCTCACCTAACAAGACGGCATGGGTTGCTCCGAATTACGGGACCGCACAGTGATTGCACAAATGATCCTTTAGGTCCCCATATAAATTCAAGAAGCTAGGCGCTTTATAGCACCAACATCTCTGTCTTAAACCACCCACTATTCTCCAATGGACACAGCACAGTATCCCCTCATCCCAGCAATCGAACAGCTGCTTCGCATGGCTGCCACCGGGGAGACAATACCCTTCGAAGTAAGCTGCCTTCTCCCAACAACCTTTATACTACCGCTACTTAAATAATATGACGGTCTCTTCTAGACTACGATCGAGTTCATCGAAAGTCTCCCCTCTGAAGACGCCGTCGCGCTCGCCATTGACATGCACAAAATACTGTGTACTAGGAAAAGGAAAGCAAGGCGGAAGTGCGACGATAGGCGAAGAAAGTATGTCATGAGAAGGTCGTGGCGTGCGGCCCTCTCCCGGGCATTGGACTGGACGGATACGCTCGCAATAGGGGGGTGGAGGAATGAGGAGGTCCATCGGACTCAGGTCGCATACGAGAAAGCATGGTCGGCATTCGACACCGTCTGCATGCACCTCGAGTTCTCGAGAGATACAGTGCAGATGCTGGCGCAGACCCTGGTCGATCGGAACGAGCACGCGATGGCAGAAGACCTTTACGAAGAGGTCCGAGAAATAGGTGAGTAACCTTCGACAAGGGAAAGACACTAATAGACCCTGACGTGAGCAATTAGACGACGACTTTGGCTGGCCTGAACTCGAATACAACGTCTGCCTCAACGACTTGCCTCAGTGCCGCGGCGAGCACGATGTCGGCGCCACTGAGGGCCGTGCTGTTCGCCTAGGTGCCACCAGCGAGGGTAGCGAAGATGAGGCGTCAGTGGGCACACCTCGTGAGCGACGACACAGTATCTGAGCACCCGCTGCACCTTCAAGATCTGTGTTCTGTTAGGACCGGTCGGTTTACCCTTCTCCCACCGTTCCCTTACATTTCCTCATCTTCGTACCGTACTATTTGTCCGTATACTATTGCCGCAGTCGCTAATTTACATTATCTTCTACCACGCGAACTCTACGAATATATCTACATATGTATAAGAAGGGATTATCGATTGGAGCTTAACGTTCTGGCGTACCATATCTAAGTACATTTGAATATTGGGGCGGCATTGACCTTCGGATGCGGCTGCTCCATAAGGATTGAGTAGAGGTGACAGCCTGAGACCACGAGATCGGTCACAAGTTGGACCCTGCAATCAGAAATGTACTTTAGAACAGCTGGGCGGACCGGCGGTCATTTTACTTGTATAAAGGTTGGGGTGGGATAGGAAACGGCACTGCACCCCTTGCCCAACTCTCCGCTGAATTTAGCGTTACACACTCTCTAGCATCTCCACTCTCCTTTACGCTATGAATACCGCCCAGAACGAGGAAACCATGGTGAGTTCGTCTTACGGGTACCCGCTCCTTTGATCCTAACAACCATCTAGACACCAACTGAATACTTTGCCCGAATGGATCCTGAGTTGCTGTTCGACTACACCACAAAAATGTTTAGGGCGTTGACGAAGCGGTTGGAGGAGGCCCAGAAGTTGAGGACGCATGTGGGCCCGATCCAAGACTCCGTCGAACTTCGACACTGGGCCCACCTCCTCGCCGTAGCCGGCGCTGAAGCTGGATTGGGTGATGGGATCATTCACACGGGCGTGTGTCAGCAACTGGCACACCGAATGATGAACTGCATGCGCCTCTACAACGCTGAAGTAGCGTATGGACTAGGAGACAAAGCGCGCCACTGCGTTGCCAGGCACCTGAGGGCACGTGGATACTCCCTGGAAGCGGAGGAACTCCATAGAATGGTATGTTTGCGCGCGTATGATATGATGCTGTAACTCATCAAGCTGCACCAACAGTAAGCTTCAGCGAGGCATAACATCGCGTCCGTCTCAACCTCACCCTCCCCTTCAACGCACCTTTACCTGCATGATCCAGTATATACACTTCTTCTGGCATACTACACATCATAATATAAGACATACGGGCCTGTTAAAGAGTATAAGGGGTATTGCTCCAAAAGGGGAGTTGCGTACAATCATGCACTTTAATTCCTGACTGGAAAGGCATCACGGCATTCGTGGCATCAATTAAGAAGCCGCACAATGGAGCCAAAATGCCTCGGACACATTGCCGTGCGCAGCATCGGCCGGCTTCCCACAGGTCATCCAACATGCTGGACACGCTGTTACGTCGGATTCCAACGCTACCTCCTGCGGTGGTCTCTCGGGTATCCTCGAGAGAGACTGGCCCTACATCATATTATGGATTACCTACGCCCTCGAATACTCGGAATTCACCATGCCACCCGAATCTCTGCACATCCCCATGTTGATCGTCGCCCAATTCCTTACCGAATTCACGCGAACACCCTTCTCTCCCACCATCATGGGCAACAGCTCCACAACTATCGACCTAGCTTTCAGGGTGTGGTGCGGCGAGTTCAACAAGAGAGGCCCTCTAGGAAAAGCGACCCCGGCGATGCTAGAGTTCTTCAGCAATTGCCTGGACAATGGAGCCTCGTCCGAGGCGGTGTTACATGACCATTTCCAGGATTTAAACCGGGCAGAATCGTTCTTCAAGTCGTGCACGATGCACTTCTCGGATTTGGCTGACGACTCCACCGCAGCTGGTGCTTCGCGTATCCTTCAGATTCAAGAGACTTACGCGCACATGATGGAAAGCCTAGCCAGGTCCATGAGCGGGAACGCCGTATGGAAATGGTCGATCAAGAAGGGGACCGTGAGCGCCCTCATCAACTCTTCGCGCACCTTACTCCAGGGACCAGTACTCCGGGGACCATTATCTGCGGAGAGGTGGAAACTCGCGCAGGTGGCAAGTTTGATCGCAATGGCGGAGGACGTTGAAAATGGCATAGTCCGAAAGATAGTTCAACTGATTCGCGCAGGTATCGTCCCCCTCTTGTACGAATGCGTTCGGACAATGGGAAGCAGCGCAGCTTCTTCACTGATTGTCGGTACCTACCTCCAAACTCTTTCGGCCTATCTTCCCTACCCGCTCGTATCTCGAGCAGTCGCCCAGTCCCTCGAGGATTATTTCCACGATACCGGTGCAACCCCCTTGCCATCCGAGCCAAGCTGGCTCCGCTTCTGGTCTACCTTGAAGATTACTGCGCATTCGTCCGCTGCACAGAGCGCCTTCTACACATACGCATGCGATAACATTAACGTGAGTACAGATCGTACGATCCTGCTGTGCATGCACTAATGCTTGCTATATTAAGCATTCAGAGTGTCTTGAACGGCGTGACTCCGAACAGCCTAATGGTTCGGCTGCTGGCGGGCACGTTTTTTCACCTCGGAGGACATGTGGGGGTTGCCAAACCATTTTTTACTGCTCTCATGAATGCCAGAGGGAGGATTGGAAAGCGCTTCACCGGTATGAATGTAAGAGCGCTGCAGATTTGCTACGAGGTGCGTAAATCCATACTGGTGATTCAAGGTTCTCAACAATCCTTTCGCGCCGATAACAGTACGACGCGAGAGCAAACAATGGTTCCCATGGGGAAGCGAAGGGAATCTCGGTGCCGTTCTGGTTCACTATTTCAATCTTATGTACCTCAGAGGAAGCGATGTGGGCCCAAGGAATGCTGTCTCACTCCTCAATTGGATTTCAGGACCTCCTGCGAACGCCACGAGTATCAGCAAGGACGAGTATGCTACTAATTTTACAGGGCGGTATCGATCCTACACATCTCCTCGACTTAGCGCGATGCTTTCGCACTCTTCTGGGCGCGAGGACGTACGACTAGTAGAAGCAGCCTACCGCCATGGGAAAGAGAGTATACACGTGCTCGCAACGCTCCAAGAGGGGCCTTGGCCCAGTGGATACAAGTTCCTGCACGGTGTGGGGAGTATCAGGTGAGCCCGTTAGACGTCTCCTAGCTTCATAAACTAATATGTCCTTTCCGAAAGTGCTCTACCGCAATTCGACGAGTCTAAAGTGACACAGGTCACTCTCTACGCTATGCGTTAACCGGCAGCACATCTCGATACGGCCTTACATTCCTTCGCTTACATTCCACGAATTCGACCTCAATCTATGTATTTGCCTATATTTCCTCCAATACTGCTAGCTATTTCTGATAACTCTTGGACGACGATTGTATTTGGGACTGTTTGCCACAGGGGCTTCTGGATTATCTTTGAATCTATCGTGGTACTTCCTTCAAAACTCGCGATGTGGGTGGTTGGGCGCTCAATCGGTCCACCGGCTTTGAGACGTTCGTAATCCTCTCCCTTCATGCCTAGCAGATCTCTTATATATTACTTCAATCTTCCAGGTTGAGTACTGTCAGCTGGCGACATCAACCTCTAACACCTACCCGTCATGCGACGTTCCGACCTGAAGGGAAGCGATCGAAACAACATGGTTCTAGCGGCCCTCAACGTTCAACTCGCTCGCCTGGCGGTAGTTACTGCATTTGGTCGAATAAAGACGACATGGGGTGGCTGGGCGCTTATAAGGCAAGATATCTAGGGGATGTTCATACCTAGACGAACCCAATAAGATTTAGCCAGATTTAGCCCTCAGGGCACATCA
Source organism: Ephemerocybe angulata (assembly GCA_013368325.1). Lineage (NCBI taxonomy): Eukaryota > Fungi > Basidiomycota > Agaricomycetes > Agaricales > Psathyrellaceae > Ephemerocybe > Ephemerocybe angulata. The sequence continues at coordinate 14,827 of JAACJK010000019.1, forward strand.
ACCACACATCATTGCACTCACCAGCACTCACCTCGACTAATCATCCTTCCACCGCCCTATTCTTCTCTGGCACCAGGTCCAGCATCTGGCCATACGTCCCCACCGTTTCCATCAAACTCACAGCATGCGGATAGACCTTCTTCGCATCCTTCGCCATGTTCGTGACCGCATGCGGCACCTGGAACAGATTACTGACCTCCTTGAACAGAGTAATGATCTGCGGGTCGAAGTTCACCGCGAGTTGGAACTGCCCTGAGGTGATGGTGCAGCCGCTGCTCGCGGGGGCGGCGATGGCGCTCGCACCTGTGGTCGCGACGCGAACTTTGACGATCTCGAATAGGCGCCCGTCGACACCCATGTTTCGTCGGTTGATGTCGTCCAAGCTTCGAATCCTCTCTCTCCGAATGCAATCAATGTTAGCAATGCCCCCTAGGCCGACGACGTTTCAATGGACCCAGCACTGAAGGCGCGGTTCCCGTACCAGTACTGGTCAATATCCAGCAAGAGGGGATACTGTAAGCTTGTGCCTTGACTGGATTGAACTGTTGACTGAAAGAAGGTACAGCTGGCACTGCTCTACTCTCAAAAGTGGAGCCCCTCATGATCAGAGGGCGACCAATTTCGGCGCCTAATGTGGACTCCGACTCGGCGTTCATCACTGCCGAACAATTCTCGGCAATGGCCGAAGGTGAAGAAACGGCTAGCACTCAAGCTGCCTGCTTGAAACCTTCCTCCTCGTAGCGGGCTAGCCTCGCGTTGAATAGCGTCAGTATCGTACTTCCCAACCTCCTCCTTCACCCATCCTATCATCATGGAGAACACCTCCGGAGGTCTTGACACCCAGGCTGAAAGCGTCGCCACGTCCGTAAGTTCACGTACACCTTCGGATTTGATATTCGATCCACCATATAACTGAACGTCTTCCCAGCTCTTGGATAACGCTATGTCTGGACTAGTTCCCCACCTTAGGGAATTGGCTCACAGCTACCCCTACCATCACTCTGACCTTCGCCCAGTCAACGCTGTGATGCCGTTCCTGCGAACTCCGCCACTCTCCTTCCATGCTCTCCATTTCGCTCCCACCAATACTACGGACCTCCAGCCGGTGCTCCGGGCGTTGGCGAGCCTTGAGGTGATCTATCGCAGTGGTCAGGTTGTCGAAGGATCGCTGGTCGAAGGATTGTTGGAACATGATGACCCCACCTCCGTAATGCTTTCCACTATCCTCGAGAAAAATTGGGCCTCCATCCTCTCCTGGCTCACCTATACCCTGGAGTACTCAGAACGTGCGATGCCGCCCAAGCTGCTGAGCATCCCCATTTTGACTGTCGCCCGATTCCTTTCCGGATTTTCTCGACCACCTTTCTCCCCCGCGATAATGGGCGACTACTTGGAGACAATCGAACTAGCACTCAGGGTCTGGTGTAGGGAGTTTAATCAAGGGAATGAGGATGCTTTCATTAATTCAGCCTGTTCAATGGCAGAACTCTTCGGCAACTGCTTGGATATGAAAGGCTTAGCTGGAGCAGCAGTGATGGCCATTTTCCAGAATCCGAATCAAGCAGAGGCATTCTTGAAGTCGTATGCCATCCACATCACAGCCTTGGATACGGCGGGTCAATCCTGGATAGAAACGATGCGCCTCCTCGAGATGCAATGCTGGTACATTCACTTGATGAAGCACCTGTCCGACACGACGAGCTGGAGTAGCGTCTGGCGATGGTCAAACAGAAATGGCACTATCATCGCCTTCAGCAAGTCAATACACACCTTACTCCGCTCGTCGACGTACATCGAGCGATGGAGGCTTGCCCATGTCGGAGAATTGATAGCGATGGCGGAGAAGGATGAAGAGGGAATTATCTCAAAGGTCGTCCAGCTCTTGCGGGCAGATCTTGCCCCAATTTTATACGAGTGTCTTCGAACCATGGGAGACTGCACAACCATGCGAGACGGTACATCCTCAAAGCTCGTTGTCCGTGGGTTTATGCGGCATCTTTCAGCTTATCTTGCCTATCCACGCGTATCTAGAGCGGTCACTGTCTCTTTCTCGCACCACTTAAACACAACCCCCGAGGCCACACCCCCGTCTGATCCTGCCTGGGAACACTTCTGGACGACTCTGAAACTCAACTCAATTTCTGCTGCTGTCCGTGAAGAGACATACATATTTCAATGTGACAATCTTAATGTGGGTCGCAAACACTTTCGGTGATAAAAGCGCCAACGCTGACGCTACACCTTGACACACAGCATTTAGAGCTTCACAGGCAAAATGGGGGTACCCCCGGGGACGAGCATCGGAGGGTGTGCTCGGGTTGCAAGACTGTTTTCTACTGCTCCAAAGAATGTCAGAGGGATGATTGGAACGCGCTCCATCGGCTTGAGTGTTCCAGTGCTTCTGCACTCCTTCGAGGTGCGTTGACCGGCCGTTTCTGTTTGGGTGTGAATACTAAGGGTTTCCTACAGTGCGGCGCAAGAAGCGTCAGTGGTTTCCTTGGGGAAGCAAGGGGAATCTCGGAGCTACTCTAGTGCACCTCATGTCCCTCATGTCCCTCCAAGGAGCTGACTTGGGTCCCATAGACGCAGTTTCTATGCTAGACTGGCGGCTGGGAGCCCCAGACAAGGTCGAAAGTAAGTCTCGAGAAGATTATTTAACTGACTCTACGGACCGAAAGCCAGCCTATGCGTACCCCCGACTCAATGCGATGGTTTCTTCTTCGTATGATCAAGCTGGAACTCGGCTCGTGGAGGCAGCGTACCGTCACGGGAAAGAGTGTATTCACATTCTTGCTACCCTCCAAGAAGGGTGTTTCCCTTGTGGATTTATATTTCTTCATGGTGTAGGGATGATCAGGTCAGTCATCAGTCATACTCTGAGATCTACCCAGCGTAATGGGCTCAACGCCAACAATAGCAATCTACCCTGACGAGACCGAACCCAACGCCAACTAATCGACCTCTATATATTAGCATGCGCCTATCTCAATCCCGCACCGCATACGTCCGAACATTCCATTTAATATGCAATGTACATTCCCCTACATCTCGATGACTACTGAATTCGGATTTGATATTTGAGAATTTGAGATACAACCTGCTATACTAAGCTAAGCCGTGATGGAGGGTACTGATACTTCTAGCAACCTATCTGGCGGCCCTGCGCGCTTGCTCGCCAAATCTCACGGCCCTCCGCGCTCGATCGCGAGCCTCAATGGCCAAAGCTACTTCAAGGCTATATCGATCACAATCGATCCTGGCTCTTATCACCATTTCTTGCCTCATTTCTCGCTCGAGTGTGGGATCAACCATAATGACAGAGCGATTTTTCCCTATAAAGGAGGAGAGTCAGAAATAAACAACAAAAGAGCATAGCAGCACTGATACCTTTTCGAGCCAGTTCCTTCTGCACTTTGGCTTGAATGTCACTCTCCACGCCCTTCAGCTTGTTCTCAGCATATTTCAACCTGCGTTTTGCCTTGTTCGCCTTGTCTCTGGCGAGGACCACGTTTTGGTGCAGTTGTACAGCGTCAGGTGAGTTGAATTTGTCCGTCTTGAGGTTCTCCGTTGGCCCGGGGAGAAGTTCGGCGGGAGAATCCCTAGTCAGACTGGCGGGAACGGTTTTGTCAGTCCATTCACCGGGGTCACCACCCTGCGTGTACGCGTGCCTATAGGTATGGTCCTCCTCAGCCTCGTCATCAATATCCATGGGCTCGCCCGGATATAAGTCACTGTCTTGGATACTGCCGTCGACTTGGATCGTCTGAATGAAACCTAAGAGGACATGCAAATCCTCAGATTCCTCGAGACTGGCGTTCGGTAAGGGGTGGGGCGTTCGCTGGGCTTCTTCGGATACGGCTACCGGTCTATGGTGGGTTTGTGCAAGTGTCTGTTCTTGAACAATAGCTTTATCGTATGCGTCCTGGACTTCTTGCGCGTGTGCTTCTTCCACCGTAAACCCATCTTCAAAGAGGTAACACATTGTCGGTTCTCTTCCCTTTGGTAAAGTAAGACAGAATGTATTAGAGTGAGCTTTCCGAAGAAGACTATAGAGCTACCACTTACGAAGTGATCGTAGTAGTTTTGGTCCACGATAATCTGTCTGCAGATGTAGCAAGACACGGTGCTGCAATTTGGGCATATCATTTTATTGCACTTGAGACGTATCGTTAGCGGTGGGGATAGGGCTTGATGATACAAATGGCTCACCCCGTCTTCCTTGATAAATGGAAAGCGGCAACCTGGGCAATTACGCATCAACGCCCTAGTCATTGCTTCCTCCACTTCCAAACGTCCATTTCGGGGCTTCTCCACCGCGTCACAGGGCCTTCCAGGATGCTCTTTAGCCCGGCATATTCGACAGCTTACAAGCCCACATTTATCCAGATCCTGACAACTGAACGTCGAGACCTCCAACAGTGGAATGTCCATGACGCAGGCAAAATCGCAGAATGGGCATTCCTCCAGGCCCTCGATCTGAGCCTCCTTTAATGCATTCTGTTGCGTAAGACGTTCGTATAAGGTAAGGAGGTCTTGGGGAAGGCAGGATCGAAGAGTGGAGGGCGCAAATTCGAGCTGGCATTGGGCTCCGCCGGAGTACATACACGGGATCCGGGTCTTGTGTTCTCCGAGCTGTGTCGAGGCGTACTGCTGGACACATTCATTACAGAAGGGATGGTTGGTGGGGCAGGTTACCATCTGATCGAGTGGAAGAGATGTAAAACAGCATTGACAGTCGACGGCGTCGGTATTGGTAGCCACAGTAGCGTGGCCGGTTGGTAGCACGGGCTCCGTTGACAAGACAAGCAAAGATGGTTGGTCTAACAGAAATTGCACGACTAGTGCGATCGTCTCCTCGGGCCCATGTGCTAGCAGGCTTTGTAAAACCAGCTCTAGAACAAGTTCACAATTGACCTGCGCGTGTGGGAGAATGGCGGTGATTCGGTCAAGTACGCCTTGTGCGTAGGTGGTGTCGAAGTCGTCGAAAGGCGCGGACTGATTATCCATGTTGTGGGGATAAGTCGCAAGAACGCGGTTTCAGCGGCTAGGTGGGTGCTGTTATAAGTGTCAGAGAGGTGGTCAAAGGTGGCATATACATATGTCATACCGTGCCACTGCACACTGCAGATCTCGCGACGCCGTAAATCAACATCAACGTTGCAGGTTCAGCCCCAGGTTCAGCCCACGATGTCGTGCCTTATGTCAATTCTATTCATTCCATTCACAACGGGTAGACGTACATACATGAGCAGCCAGGCTCAATCAACAACTACTTGAAACTGGGTCCCTGGAGAAGGCGAAACGTCTGTCTCTTGATCCACATCGGTTGGCCGGAGCTTGTAACACGCAGTGTAAAATGCTCGTCCGAAGGATGAGCATACCCCTCCACTGCATCAGTCCAAAGGCCGTCCTGCATGAGCCAGACTTGATGCCCTCCATGATGAAAATGTAAGTAAAGGTCCCCGGGTAAAGCCAAAAGAGTGGTGCTAGGCGATATGATTGGTCGATCAGAGCACGACTCGAACCAGACTGTTGACGCTGCCGTCCTTGTGGCCGGCCTTTCATGGCGCCTGGTAGTCAACACAGCCGCTGTAGAAGTGTTGTCTGGGAGTGGTTCGCTGGGTATACCTGAAGGTATATCTGAATCTTCACCCTCGGAAATGGTTGGGAGTGGGACAAGGGGAGGGCTGGGCACAGGGAGAGATTCCGTTGCCGCAGACACCGGTAGACCAGAGATAGAAGGTGAATTAGAGCTGAGAGACGATTCGGGCAACTTGAACAGCCTGGGGGGGTCGGGCGAGGTCTCTGGTTTGGGTCCATTTGGGGGGAAGAGAGGGGCGGTGGCGAGACCTGGCTGTTCAACGGGTGGTGATTCGGGCAGTTCGTCCGAGCTGAGAAAGTTGAAAGGAGGAGAATGGGCAGCATTCGGAGGACAGAGAGCGGCGGGGGCGAGAGCTGGCTGCTCAAGCGACGTTGATTTCGGCAATTCATTCGAGCTGAGAAGATTGGGAGAAGGATATCGGGAGACAGGCGCTGAGTTCGATGAAAACCAGGGGTTCGTGAACGCAGGGGGCCGCTGGGATTCCTGAACGACGCCCGGGGTCGGAGACGGGGGGTGATCGTCGATACCGTGAAGAGAGAACCTCCTGCGATCTTGAGAGTTATGCTAATGCGATCTCAGGTATATAACAACTTGACTGGATGAAACTGATGAGACGTACGAGAGTTTGTACCCTCTCCCGGAACTTGGCTCTGATTGCTTTAGCACTAATCATCTGGAGATGGGATCCTCCGGAAGACCCCTTATGAAACGAGAATCGTCGACGTAAGTTAGACCTCGTAAGCTGGAGTGAACTTGAATGAGCATCGGGGCAGCGCGAGAGAAGAATGGCTTTACTTTCCGCTTGCGATCATCCTTCCGATATGTGGCATAAGCCGACGCGTGGATGTCGAACACACCACAGGGAGTCTTGTAGCCGCCAAGCGTTACAAGCACCATTCCTGGGCGAATTTTTATGTGTCGGATGGAGGAAGCGAAACTGAGTAGGAGGACGAAGACGAAGACATGAAGGAAGTAAGGAACGACGAGTCGACTTGGGCCTCGGGGTGCCACCGGTGGGGAAAAACTCCCACGATCAGGTCCTCCGACGGTGTCGTGGTTAGGCCGGGTTATCGTGGCAGTAGTTCTATAGCTCTATATATATGATATATTCTACATGCAAGGCTGAACATCTACCACTTGCATAGCATGATGTCCTAATAGAACCGTTGTTCAATAATCGACAGCGTAAGAGAGTAAAGCTTCGAAATAAGGTCCACCAGGTCACTTGTTTGGAGAAGGATAGAAATGATAAAGCAGAAAATACTGGGCATCAGTATTAAGAGGAGTCCCTGCGAATAGTCAATGTCACTGTCGAGATCGCTCTCAGAATCGGCGACCTCTGAATCCTCTATTTCTTCTTGGTCAAAATCATCAGTGGTTTGGTTCGCCTCCGATGCAGTTCCTGCTGTACCTTGTTAGTAAATGGTATACTAGTAGGCTAATGTGCTGTCACGTACCCGCGTGGCTCGTGATACTTGTCTCAAGGTCAACAGCCCAGATCTTGACGTAGAACGAGACCCCTCCTTCGGCACAGGATGTCGCCAGGTATCGGCCGTCAGGGGTGCAGTCCTACATATCAGATGATTGGTTTATAAGTATATCGCAAGAGAACTAGAACGCACAACTGCCTGAACAACGTCCTCGGGTCCATGGTGTAGACATTGCGTAATGCGGCCACTGAGAACATCAGCAATCATCACTTCGCCACAGGACGATCCAAGAATAGCGTGAGGTCCTGCAGCTGCCAGTGATAGCGCCACATTCACCCGAATCTTGGAGGGAAGTGTTCGAGTGAGCTCTCGTGTTTCCAAGTTATATACGTCAAAGCCATCTTCAAGGTTGGAGCAAATTAAGTGTCTCTCGTCATCGAAGACAAGCGATCTTCCCCTGCACCAGTCGCGTTAATAAGGATACTCAAAGGCGATGGCCCATCGAAGTACGCACAGCCGAGGTGAGCGCCCCGTGAGGCTCCAGACTTGAAACCAAGAGGAGGACTTCCCTTCGATATTCCAACAGCAAATGCCGTGGTCCAGGTACGATATGATGAGTTCCTGGCGTTGGTTGAGCATATGGATGGACCGAACCTCCAGCGGCTTCTGGGAGTCGGCCAATGCTTGAGCCACTGTAGAAACGATGACGATCTCTTCGACGTATATCCCTAGGACGTTTCAAAACAGGGCCATATATACATATAGATCGAGTATACTTACCCTCGTGTGCCATCTCACAGGAAACTACTACGACTTCGTTCCCTACCCCATAAATGAGGAAGTTCCTCGCGTCGTCAAACAAGATGCATGTTATCTCTGTGTGGCGGCCCGTGTCGATGGGGGAACCCGTCGCATTTTCATCCTGGTGACACTTCAGTTGGTTTCATCCAATGGACTTTCACTGAATGAGTCTACTTACGGTGGATAAAAGATGTATCTGCCCATTGGAAAGACCAGCGAAGAGATGAGAGTGATCGTTATGCCAGCATATCGCAGTTACAGCGTCAGGGAGGGCATATTCCGAATGAACAGTTCCCTCCTCGACATTGAAAACAACAAGTGAAGCGTCGTCTCCCCCACTAGCCAAAAGATTCCCTCTAGACTCAAAGGAAACACAATTGACCGATGATACATGCTGATCGGAGAACGTGTTGGCGCAGCGATATTGTTGAAGATCGTCCTCGCCCATACTGAAACTTGAAGGCAAATAATGAAAGGTCTGAAAGACCAGTGAAAGAGAGAGTGAAGTGCTTGAGTGCACGAGGCGGTCACGCACAACATGATTTACAGGACGGTCGGCAACAAATATGGATCAATAAAGACAAATATACGGGCGCTAACTTTACGTTCAGAAAGGAATCGATGAAACTAGCGCAAGCGCCCGTAGTGAAGGCAGAAGCGCGAGTAGCATACACCACTAATCAAGGTCTAAAAAAAACCCTAGCGTTGAACTAATGGGATGCGAGGCGATAATGGAGGAATATTGGAAAAAAAAGACGAGAGAAAGGGCGCCTAATAAATAAGGCTTGTTCAGCAGATCTTCAGGCACGGGTGCGTGTCTCCAAAACGGCGAGTAGATCCACCATCGTTCGGTTGAGACGAGCAATGTTGCTCGTCAAATCCGCCATCCCATCGCGGTGAGCAGTGCAGCAGCCCTGTTGGGTCGGGGAAGGGAAGGGAAAGGTCAGTCCGTTTGCATAGAGAGAGAAAGAGTAGGAAGTCGCACTCACACAGTAATCTTGGCCAAGTAGATCTTGGTATACCTCGTCAGGAGGCGACTCTCTGTACATATCCTCCGCGTCTTCATCGAGTTGTGCTGGGATCGAGTCAGGCTACCTACCAGTCAGTCTCCGAATAACCAACTAGGTGAATGTAGCTCACCGAAAAGTATATGAGGGGCTGATTACCGGGTGGAGTGTAGCTCGACGACGGTAAGTTGAAGCCGTAGGGAGAGACAAGCGGCTCTCCCTCAACTGTCAAGTCCTGGGACGGCGGCGCCTCAACAAGAGATTCGTCAGTAAGAGCTACAGACGCAGGGTACTGAGACGACATACTATGTGAGAAGAACTCCCTTCTTCCGCATCCGGAGGGCTGAAGGAGGATGACTGGGACGAGTCCTAACAGAATTGAATTGAGTGGACCGCTCACGACGAACAAAATGAGGATCTAGGCATACCGTAGGGCGAGGACCTCGCTGTGTGGGGGTTGCGGGCGCGCTCCCAGCCGAGCTTTCAGGAATAGTGAACGATGTGAACCTCATTAGGTCGATGCGAGCCATGCGACGCTCAAGAAGCGTTCGGCGCTGGTCGCGCTCGGCCCTGTAAGGTGAGACACGACGATGAACGAACTGTCGAGGAAAGGGAGGCATTATACTACTAAGGTCACGTCGAAAATGAGGGAGGTCGAAATGAATGTCTGTGGGTGTGTCATTTTCCCTGCCTTTTATAAGCAAGAGGTTTTGAAGACTCACTTGATCCGGTGGAAGTGGAAGACACACTCGCTTGCTCCGTGGAAGTGGAAAACACACTCGCTTGCTCCGTGGAAGTGGAAGACACACTCGCTTGCTCCGTGGAAGTGGAAGACACATCCCCCGGTCATGAAGATCGATAAAGGGAGAGGATAAAGCAGTCTGGCCAAACCTCCTGTGGTCCCAGCTTCAATATGAAAGGCCCAAACCGACGTGGACCGTAGAAGAGAAAGGTTGCCAAAGGGGACACAGACACGAGGATGAAGCGTCTTCCATGGCCATGAGGACGTTCTCGCGTTTCAAAGGTCTGAGTCTGAGGAGCACCGCGCCCCGGCCTATAGCCAGCGACACAGGTAGGGGTTGAGTCGATCGCGAGCTATGATGTGATTGGCCCGGTCAGAGCTCGAATCCGACTTGACCAAACGACCGATGCCACAGTATGCACCTTGTTACCTTGTACGTATACCCGAGTGGGGTAGGGCGTGTCTCCACAGGTCATTGCTATTGTATCGATCGTCGTGAGTAATTAATCTGAACGAACTCCGGATCCACGCGTTGGCCAAGATCTCTGAATTCGAGGTAAAGACAGAATATCATTGATCGCGACATGCGGCGTGCTGGGACCGTGCGGCAAAGGTTATCCACACACGACTACCCGCGATTGCACTCCCGCAACTCCTCTGACATACAATCGATTTCACCCTTGAGCTTGGAGATTTCCTCGTTAACGTCCGCTGCCAGCGTCTCGGCTTTCTTCGTCAATCGGTGGATCCTTTCGATGTCCACCTGAACCGAGTCAATGTGTGTCGTCGTCTTGGCGAGCTGCTCGTTTTGTTTCGCATACGCCTCCGTCAGCACATTGATTTGGTCAATCTGCTGGATCTTGACGCTTTCAAGAAAGGAAAGGTCCTCAGAAAGGATTTCAAAGGAAGGGTCTCTACATGAACCAAGCAGGCAGTCAGGGTAAAGCATCTTCAGGTTCGGGGCAGGGAATGACGCACTTGCTAAGAAGCGACGCCCTGGTTTCGTCTCGAGGTCCAAGAGGCGGTGCCTTTAGAGTAAGGCTTTCCAAAGGTAATCTGCAACTCGGGCAGCCTCCGAAATATTTGCCCTTCAAGCAGATGGTGCACCAGAACTCTCCTACTCGGGGAAATCATGATCAGTTATAAGACGGAACAAAGGTTTAATCTTCAGCAACTTGCCACAGCATTTAGAGACCGTCAAAGTCCCTTCAAGAAAGGGGATCTTCCCACATCCAATGCAAGAAAGCATGATTTCATCTTCGCTATCGGGCGCGGTGGGAGGGAAGGACGGCATATCTAGTGTGTCTCTGCGAAGCTAGGATTGGTCTGTAGACTCTCAATCACGAATTTTGTGTAGTAATCAGTCTCACGTGCCGAATGCCAGACTCATGCCCCAATTGCAACCATACCAATGCCATGCCCACCGCGCGTGTTTAAGTTGTGTCCGAGACCCCGAGAAAAGACAGACTGGGAATAAAGGCCGTACGATCGGAAGAGAGAAAGAAAGGCAAAAGAAAGACGGGGCTAGCGCGTCGCATAGTCAAGGTACAGACCAGCTTGCAATTGATTCTCCAAGCACGAGGGCATCCGCAGAGTGACCGACGGGCGTGTATATATTACTGGACCCTTGACCGACGAGGTTCTCTATTCATCGAGCCCCCGTTTCTCCTCGTCCATATATTGTACCCCATCACCGAAGTCCTCTATTCATCGAACCCCTTTCCCTCCTCGCTGTCTAAACAGAACTTTAGCCATGCCCATCAGCGCCTGTGGAATATGTCTGGAGGATTTCCAGCCTGGTACCAATGTTACTCGCATTGAATGCGGTATGTTCAAATCGACTAGTTCTTTTATTCCGCGCCTGACGTATGAAAAGGCCACTTGTACTGCAGGGGCTGTTGCTCCATACTCATCAACCGCACGCGTGCATGTCCCATGACTTGTGACGAAATGTCAATTGCGTACCAAGACGATCTCACATCGATGGACCTGGTTTTCGTGGAGTCGACTCCGGAGGACGACACGAAAGTTGTGAACCAGTGCGTTGATATTCCTTTCATACTTACTCACACGTTTATCTAACCACGTTGGGTTTTTCTAGCTGCATTGGCACCATCGTATCACACAACGCGTTCCTCGAAACCGAGCTGGGAGAAATATCAGCACGGCTCGCCACCGGAGGCAACGAGATGACCGCCCGCGGTGCTGCTATGGAGGATGTCCTTGATAATAGCCTTGCCGTTCTCGAGGAGCAGTCCACGGAGATCACCACTATGCAGAATGCGAGAAAGTCGCTTAGCGAAGAGGTAGAGCAGCAGAGTGTCTTATTGAAGGAGCTTGGCAAAGCACAGGTCATGGTGCGTACGGCGTCGGCATTTTATCGTTGAGGCTAATGGCGGTTCAGGTCCGCGAAGCGCGATTCAAGCTCCAATCTCACGTCTCCAAGAACTTCCTTCTAGGTGAGGCCCATCTGAGGACGTTGATTAGGACGTTGATTGGGAGGCTAATGTTTCTTTCAGCCGCGTCTTTGTTGGCCGCACACCCAGAAGCCACTGCTATGGAAACGTCGCCCAACGCTGATCATGAGGTCGCGTCAGGTGAAATGACGTCTGGAATAGTACCCGCTGCAGGGACGGGAAGTAGCAAGAGGAAGAGAGACCACGATGTTAGTGATGCCCCCCATCCCAAAAAGCTCCGATCAGCCTCCCAGATGTGATTCCACCATGTATCGAGTACTTATGCCCAATCTTTTTGTTACACTCTGCCTGATTAGCCCGCGTAATATGACTTCTCTTATCTAAACCCTGCCTAACGCGCCGCCGTAATAGTGTTATTCGTTCAGCTCTCTGGGTGAACGGCCGCTAGTTACCCGTTTGGGACTGAGTGGCGAGGTATGATAGGGGAGAGATAAAAGAAACCAATCACAAACAGGAGTCAGGGTGCGGAAGCCCAGACGCAGGTACATGTAAGAGAATGAAGTTATAAGAGGCCCGTTCAACATTGGCTTTGAGTTTCCTCAGGAGGCTGTTTCCATGAAGGCGTTGTCTCCACTCTTTTATTCCAAGCGGTTGTGCCACCCCTTCCGCGATTTCTTGCTGTCGACGTTGATAGTGGTTTTCGCGATACTGATTCCATCTGCCGTAGTTCTCGCCGCAGTCTTCGGACTCAAAATAATCCGGAAGAGGCCACCACGAACGGATCGAAATTTGTTCGCCACACCCCGTGTAACAGAGATAGGCGCCTACGATTATCTGGAGCTCAACGGGCGTCAATTCGTCGTCGATAAGCTGCTCGGAAGTGCGGGGGTGTACGAGAGAAAGGCCAGACGCATCTGAGGGGCCGGAGAGGACGTCCGTGGAGGACATTGTTGCGATAGCTAGTCGCCACACAATCCCACCCCTCATCAGGGCTGCGCGCATTCGAGGTTGGCTAAGAAGCAAGCTGCGAGAATGAACGTATGCATCATAATCTGCTTTGCTGAAGGTATAATCGGGAAGGCGGATGGGAATCGATGTTGGGGGTGGGCGTTGGTAAGATGGCGCAAATTGTGATGTGGCCTGCGCTAGTGTGTGGAATCGCATTCCATGGCGAACCAATCTCAAAGCGCAGTCTTCGTTTGAGATATCGCCCCATCTACAAACAGTAAGGGCGTCAGCTGCAGTTGTGACAGCGATTCTCCATCGAGCGCCTCCCCGACCATTGAAGTAGAGCATGTGGTTGCCACCACTTCGAGATCGCAGACCGTCGTGTTTGATCGCGACGATATCCATAAGGTTTGGGCCCATAGCAGGGCGCGCGGTCATCAGTGATATGTCCCACAGAAGATTCTCAGCAGTCCCAGTTTTCGCAAGGGATTCCAAGAATGATAGGGCCACTTCGCAGAATGCCAACTGTTGGAGGCTTGATCCCGTTGCTAAAGCGGGATTCAAACCGACGAGACGGAGAAGATGGACTACATTCTTCACGGTAAGGGGACGGGTGAGTTCGCCACTGGGGTAAGGCACTGGTGTGATAAAGCCGTAGTAGTTGACCAATGTATGGTGAAGTTCATCTAGGATGGAGTTCAGGCCCAGGCCCTCTGGCAAGATATCGATTTCGTGAAGATCTCCGATAACTGTGGTTGGGGAATGTGGGCGTGAATCCGGGGAACTCTCGTGGATATGTAGGGTGGATGGAATAGGAGTCTCTGTTGTAACATTGTGCTCATCCTTTGGCTCCCCTTCATCTTCCCATGCGAGCTCCTTACAGCAATGCCATTCATTTTCAACGGGATCATACCACCTCTGGTTCTCACTGAAGGCACTCAAAGCCTCAGAGACCTGAGACCTGAGAACGCGGGAGCGTGTTAGAACCGTCGGATTCTGACCCATCGCCTCCCAGACGAATACTCGGCAGTTCATCGTAGGAGGTTGGCGTAACCGTGAAGCCCAGAGCTGAAGATCGCTTGAAGAAGCACTACTTTGAAGGCGGCTATATCGTTGCTCGCAGTCGCTGATGTGTCGCCGAATGTAGGCCTGGCGGATAGCCAAGGCTTCTGTACACATCGGGCCATTTTCTTGTCGAGTAGGCGATGTGGAGTCGGGGATGCAAGGTCGTGGAGAGCTATGAAGGGCTTCGACGGGCGGATGGAACTCTGGTGGCACAAGGAGAGCTGTATCCTCCGCCCACCGAAACCAGACAGGAATGTTGTATTCGACAAACCAGCGGATAGGAGGGAGCCACCCATCGTCCAGAGCGGGGTCAACAATGGTTCCTGCACGTGGAACGTCTCGCGTGAAGTTACAGATGGTAGACTGGTGCAGTCCTTCCAGCCAGTGCTGAGAAAACTGTTTCTCGTCAAGGTGTCGGAGCCACGCGTGCGGTAGAGGAGGAAGGACCCCTCCTCTTTGTACATCCCCGCGTCTAGACTGGACTTGGGCGATTATGAAGGCCAGGAGACCTTGCCAGACTATAAACCAGTCGCTTGCGGCTCGAGCCACGCGGCGAACTTCTTCTGCAGAGCGGGCTGGTTGATCGTAACCGAATGCCGATGGTAGGTACGGAGGGATGGCGGCAATCTGGAAGTGGCTTGTAAGAAAGGTGACAGCGTCCCTGAGGCCTCCTTCAAGTCTCTTCCAACGTAGGACGTCGCTCATTGGCATAATGTAGTGCCCGTCCGGCAAATGCTGGGGTTGGGGGATTCGTATGAGCCGATCAAAAGGAGGGTCGAACGAAGGATTAGCTCTTGGAACAAAAGCCAGCCATCCGTATGCTTTCGACCAGACTTTGGGGGTTTGCAGCTCGGTCAAGTCCAAATCGGCCTTTGGGGGTCCAAATGAGTTCCCTTCATTGCTTGGTGCCACTAATCTTCGATCGCAGTTCGGAGAGTAGTACAAGGCATCCCCTATGCGAGACATTCCATGGTATTCACTATTTCACGAGAGTTGTAAGCTCAAATAGAACCGCAGTTTGTGGTAGAACTAACATAGAGTCTGTGATCATGAGAATGTCCGTCATTTTTATGCTGAGTCGAGGGGTGGCTAATTGAAACCGGGAACTCCCGATAACACAGAGCCGATGCTATTATATGTGGGGATGTGAAGCTCGCAACGCGTGAATGGGATCTCCCGAGCCACGGTTGATGCTAACTTGAAGCTGGGTAAGGAGTCGAGGAACATGAACGTGAACTTGAGAAGAGTCGCACCCAGAGAAGTCAAAGCGGTAGCCTGAGAATTTACATCCAAATCGATACACAACGTGATTCGTCGGAGTTGAAATATCGAATTCGCCCAAACTGCTGGTTCCTAAGTTTGATCCACGACCATAGATAGATCCAAGCTCCCACTTTCGTCTACCTCCGCCCAAGCTCTCACTTTCCTCTACCTCCACCCCACCTTACCTTATTCCGTACAGAACCGTTGCTTGGGAGATCCCGACAACTTCTTACGGATCACCTCGCGGATTCCAGGCTGTTGCGCCATAGATTGGAGGCGTACATGGTTCATATACTTCAAGGCCAACGGTTTTGGATCTGACGGGAATCTCTCCTTGTACGTTAGTTTCCTGTATTTTAAGTCGCATTTGTCACCTTAGTCACATAGGAAAAGTAACCTATTAGGTACAAACATTTCTCTTTCCCTGGTACCCAAGAGGTTAGGGATTTCCCGCCATTTCCAGAGCCATATTTCCTCCTTGCCCCATTCGTATTACCCTGGCATTTTCCAGGGTGATTTCTTTCCTTTTCCATGCAATTTTTTCCCTTTCCAGGGTGGCTTTTTTCCTTCCCATGGACCAATTTCCCCTACTATTTTCCCTACCCTTTCCCCCTTTTCCACATCATTTCCTCCATCAATGTCACAGTCACGGGGTGTCCGGGGTCCTACCCCTGTTTTTTTTTTCGCTTTTGCGTTTTTTAGGTACTTTGGCCCGAGGATCAGTTGGTGCTATACAGGGGCGATTCTATAGCCCTCACAACTGTATTACATTGATTCGGCTAATAATTCACCCTTTCCTTCTCTTTCCCAAATCCTTTCCAGTTTAGTTCACTCTTTCTCAGAACATTACCATGGCACTATACTAATCCCCAGATAAAAGAAAAGCAGTATAATTGACCTTACCCTGACCCTATTCTGGGCACAGAATTGACCTTACCCTGACCCTATTCTGGGCACAGAACCATTACCCAGGAAGAGGATATATTTCCCAAAGAGTATACTTGCCAATAAGTATCAAAAGACAAGCCAAAAGTAAAGGGACAGTATTACTGGGGCACACATTCTATTCCTAGGTAAAGAGATCCCTTACCATGGATGGAGATCTATTACCTGTTCCCTTGACCAATGTTTTACCAGGGCATAGATTTATGTCCAAGGAGCATTCTGTATTCCGTAACTATGACCAGACCTCTTTGGAACTATACCCAGGGAGCAAATTTCTATTACGCATCAAAAGACAACCCAAAAGTAAAGGGACGGTATTACCAGGGCACACATTCTATTCCTAGGTAAAGAAATCCCTTACCATGGATGGAAATGTCTATCCCTGGTAACAGAATATCTTTCCACCTAGGGAAGACCATTTCCCACATTACCAGGTATGACCAGCTCTTCCATAACCAATGACTTAGAAGAATGCAGAAGGCGAAATAGAGAAGGTCAGACTCCTGGCTAAGTGTGGATCTGCAGAAGATCAAGTACCTACAGGAACTAGGGAGAGAGAAGGACAGGTTCGGGGCCAGAGTCAGAATTCCCACAAGATGAAATACCTTCAATATCCAGCGACAAGGTGGAGGACAGATCCATGGCTAAGTGTAGAGAGAGAAGGACAGGTTCGGGCCAGAGTCAGAATTCGCACAAGATCAAATACCTTCAATATTCAGCGACAAGGCAGAGGACAGATCCGGGGCTGAGTGAGGATTCGCACAAGGTCAAATACCTTCAATATCCATCGACAAGGCGGAGGACTGATCTGGGAATGAGTGTGGATCTGCAGAAGATAAAGGGAGAAGGCCATATCCGGGGCTGAGTGCAAATCCACAGAAGATAAAGTACCTTCAGGATCCAGCGATGGGGAGAAGGTCCTATCCGGGGCTGAGTGCGGATCCGCAGAAGATAAAGTACCTTCAGGATCCAGCGACAGGGAGAAGGGGATCCGCAGAAAATAAAGTACCTTCAAGATCCAGCGATGGGGAGAAGGTCATATCCGGGGCTGAGTGTGGATCCACAGAAGATAAAGTACCTTCAAGATCCAGCGACAGGGAGAAGGTCATATCCGGGGCTTCCGGGGCTGAGTGTGGATCCACAGAAGATAAAGTACCTTCAAGATCCAGCGACAGGGAGAAGGTCATATCCGGGGCTCAGTGCGGATCCACAGAAGATAAAGTACCTTCAGGATCCAGCGACAGGGAGAAGGGGATCCACAGAAAATAAAGTACCTTCAGGATCCAGCGACAGGGAGAAGGTCATATCCGGGGCTGAGTGCGGATCCGCAGAAGATAAAGTACCTTCAGGATCCAGCAACGGGTAGAAGGTCAGACTCAGGGTGGGTGTCACAGTTGTGCAAGAGACAATCACTAACCAGCTTGCTTGCCAAGTAATCAAACAGTACCTAACTTACAGACATGAAGGGAGGCCTGATCATATATATTCAATGTAATCTAAATACATGTAGAACTATAAAACAACACAAGCTGCTTTGCCCAAACCAAGCCTGGATGCTCCTGGGAGCAGGAGAGTGAGGAGGAGGAGAAGAGGAGGAGGGGAGGGGAGGGGAGGAGTGCACCAAAAAGGGTAAGCTTACCAATATTGATGGTTCCCGCGCGCGCGTACAGCCACTGGCACGCACGGAAAAAAGCGCCAAGTCCACCAATAAAGCCCTCCTGTAAGGCCAGAGTACCTTTGGAGATCTAGAAAAGGCAATATAAGCAGTAATTGAGGCATTTTGGACCGTTCTGTCACCTCAGAATTTCTTAGCCAAGTCGAGGGGGCCCAGGAGGCGAGGAGGAGAGGCGGGAGGAGGAGGAGGCTACCAAAAAAGGTAAGCTTACCAATATTGATGGTTCCCGCGCGCGCGTACAGCCACTGGCACGCACGGAAAAAAGCGCCAAGTCCACCAATGAAGCCCTCCTGTAAGGCCAGAGTACCTTTGGAGATCTAGGAAAGGCGATATAAGCAATAATTGAGGCATTCTGGGCCGTTCTACCGACTCAGAATTTCTTAGCCAAGTCGAGGGGGCCCAGGAGGCGAGGAGGAGAGGCCGGAGGAGGAGGAGGCTACCAAAAAGGGTAAGCTTACCAATATTGATGGTTCCCGCGCGTGCGTACAGCCACTCGCTCGCCCCGAAACTACCAAGTTCCTTCTGGTCCCTGTAAGGCCGGATGCGTTGTAGATAAAGAAACAAAATAGAACTAAGTAGAACCCTAAGAGGGAGGAGAAAAAAATGCATTCGTAGAGCTACTGAGATACAAGGAGCCTTGGGAGTAATATACTTTTGGGAACGAGTCAAGGAACAAGGGAGAAAGAAAAGATAATTAACTTGCATCTACGTAACCCCTGCTTTTAAGTAAAGAAACAAGTCTATCGACGCTCGTTCCGTGAATACGGTTCGTCATCGTCATCGTCACCTTCCTCCTCAAGCGAAGGAGAGAAGGTACGGCCAGTACCGCGACGACGAGGGGGAGACTCCCTGCGAGAGCGCGAGTGTGCACGGCGACGAGCCCTTGAGGGAGAGCGAGAGTCCCTGCGAGAGCCCGAGTGTGCACGGCGACGAGGAGACCTGGACCGGGAGGGAAGATGGTACGAGCGGGAAGGACTGCGCGATCGGGAGTGGTGATATCGCTGAGGGAAAGGCGCTCGATTCCAGCGAGAGTGAGCAATGATGGGGGAACGAGCACGGCGAGAACGGGCAACGGAGGGGGAACGAGCATGGCGAGAACGGGCAACGGAGGGGGAACGAGCACGGCGAGAGCGGGCAACTGAGGGAGAGCGAGCACGGCGAGAACGGGGAACCGAAGGGGAGCGACGGGGAGGGCGAACTGGGGAATGAGAACGTGAGGCTTGACGGCCCCTCCTGTGCTCAAAGTCGGCCGGAGCACGCCTGTACTCCGTTCGCTCATGAAGCTTGTGAGCCTGACCAGAACGGGAGTTATGAACGGGAAGAACGATGCGTGGGACCGGAGCCCGTACAGTGGGACCACCAGAGCCTCGAGGCAGAACGTCGGCGGGACGACGAACAGGGGGAGCTGGCGGCTCGGCGGGACGACGAACAGGGGGAGGAGGACCGGATTTCAGAGCACTCAAAGCGGCAGAAAGATCGCTCGGAGGGAAACGACTGGCCTCCCCAGAGCGGGATGAGCCCTGCACAAACTTTGGCTTTGGCTTTGGCTTTGGACGAGCCCGCGCACCACTGTCTTCGTCGTCGTCTTCTCCATCTTCTTCGGGCAATCCGTCCTCTCCGTTCCCATCGCCCGACTCCACCTCTACCTCCCCGCCATCCACGCGCTCCTTACGACGGCGATCCTCCTTCTTCCTAACGTCTCCACGCCTTTCACGATCCCCCCAAGCTCCCTCTCCACAAAGGCAGCAGCACCCGCTGCTCGAGCACGAGCGCGGGCAAGAGGATGTGCGTCCCTGCCACCATCGTTGTTCCCCGATCTCGCATTGCGAGCTGCGAGCTCCTGAACAACCGGAAGGCAGTCGCGAACCCTCACGAGAACAACCTCCTCCCCACACTCCGTAATTCCGATCACCAGGGCAATGTTCAAGTACGCAGGATCGTCTCGGGCAATACCAGCAGTTTCTGCAGCGCCGGAGTCAGCATTTTGTTGTAGACACGCAAATATAAGAGCTTACCATCGTCCCAGTGGTCAAAGAAAGGCGCGTTCTGCTGCTCCTCGGCGCCGCTGGTCCAGGCTGTGTGGAGCTCCGTTAAGTTGGCATGCTCCAACTTGTTGATTTCGAATCCTAGGGTACCAGGCGCCGGGATATGACGCGGCCAATCACGAAGGCACACCCGATACTTAACGAAGAGGACCAAAATCTTCTTCCAAAAGTTCGTGAAGTTGGGAACATCGACGAATTGACCTAAAGAAAAAACGGGTAAGTAAACCGAAAAGATGAGAGGATCACGCATACGTACAGAATAGGACTTGAATCATCATCCTCACTACACGTCGATAGTGATCCTTGTTCGACTCGTTGTGCTTTCTAACCCAATCGGCCCCGTTGGGAAAGGTGCCACCCAAAAGCCGCAAGTCCTGACCAGTAGACGCCTTCTTCCTGGAGGGAGCCACACGGGAAGTGTAAGCGGGAGGAGCAGTCGCATTCGCCTCGCCGTCGGCCCCACCCCGGCCTCAGCCTCCTCGTCGTCAGCATTAACAGGGGCACCACCCGAACCACCGGCGACTCCAAACATGTTTTCAAGGGAGACTGAGTCTGCCTGCACGATGCCCATGTCAATAGCCCTGAGGAAGAGTCAGCAAATTTCACAAGCGTCAATTAGGCAATGTACATACTGTAAGGAGGTGATGTAGCGTTCGAGAAGGGCACGAACAGATACCTGCTCCCTCTGCGCAATAGCGCGAACGGAATCAGATGACGCGTACACCGTCGACATCTGGCGAGCAACCGGTTCACGGGACGTCAGAATGCAGGTCAAGTCGACGTCGGTCGTGAGGCGGAGACTGTGACACTGAAGGGAAATGCGTTAGGAAAGCAAGTGGTAGAAAGAGATTAGACTCACGATATCCTCCAGCTGGTGGCCGATTTGAGTCATCTCGCGAACGGCCGTCGTCGAGAACTCAGGCTCGCCCCCCGCCCCTTCGTTATGGAGGAGGTCCATTTGCCATCCTTCAATCCTGTCCTCGACTTCCTCCCGCGACATCTTCCAGTATTCGTCGCTAGCGTATTGAGCAAAGCCAGGGCCTCGCGGGACTGAATAATGAGATGTTAGTGGATCGAACACGGGACAAGATCGATGTAGACGTACACCGTGGGGTATCAGCCTGAATCTTCAACCATTTCTGAAAAATATTGAATGGGCTCGGGTCCCTCGCGAGGCCAATACGAAAACCCGCGAGCTCAAGCAGTTGCCTGGGAGTCCGACCGTACTGACGAGCAAGATTCTCGACTGTCTGTACGAGGGAATCGATCTCCGCGCGGCCTTCCTTGGTGAGAATGGTCTTCCGGGGAATGCCAACGCCAGGCTCAGGGCTGGCGGAGCGAGGAGCGCGCTGCTTTCCCTTGTCGCGTCGAGGCTTTGCTGGTTCCTCGTCGTGTTCGTCATCAGGGGTGGGTGAGCGAGGAGGAGGAGGAGGAGTTGAGTGACGAGCCCGCTTCTTCTTCTTCTTTCCCTTCTTGCGTCGAGCACGAGGTTCTTCCTCGTCGGCCACTTGACCGTCCTCGGCATCTTCGTCGTCTTCATCGTCGGGACGGGGGCGCTTGCCCCGAACTTGAACACCCAAGTCATCCTCGTCTTCGGGCTCGACGTCGCCCATATCTTCATCAGAAGACTCAGCATCTCCGTCCTTCTCCATATCGAAGTCTTCGTCGCGAGTGTCGGTGGCGTCGCTCTCGATGACTTCCTCCCTGTTCTTCTTCCTTGGGGAAAGAGAGGGGATACCCGCCGTGCTGTGCGCTTCGAAGTCACCAAAGCGCTGAGGGACGCGAGCCGAACGGGATGGGCGGGTGGTCGCTGGGAGGGCTGGGTTACCTCCACGCGGCATGCCGCCAGCGGTGGAGGCTGATGGTGGAGGAGCAGGTAGAGCAGGAGAGGCGGCGCTTCGTCGACCCTCCAGGATACGGACCCTCTCGCAAGCATTGTCCCACTGCTCTTCCATGTCGATCTCGGGGCCTGGGAGCAAAGAATGGCGACCGCTCCCCCATTCTGGGACGTAGCCAGCAGGAAGACGCTCCCAGCGCAGGCTGGTCGTATTGTAGAAGGTGGTGTATTCGAGGAACGGTGCGGCAGGGTCCAGGATATAGCGCCGAGGCACAGGGACGAGGCGGATCCAAGCTGTGAGCACAAACTGACCCCTCAGGCCAGGAGCAGTGCGCCCACACTGCACCCAGTAGTACCCTTCAGGCTTCGACCTCAGGCTTGAACGGTTGTACGCGTAGTCGCAGGTGGTGGAAGGGCACTCGGGAGCGGGCGGAGCATCCTCAGCACGAGGAATGGGGCGAGGCTTGGGTCGAGTGCTCGTAGGTGTAGAGTCCCCGGCGTCCTCATCGCTGGCTACAGGGCCTGATGGGGGGCTAGATAGAAGACATCGCGAGTCAGCTACCTGGTATCGTACGTGACATGATTGTGCGTACCTTCTCCTGGGTGGAGCAACACTACGTTGGGTCGCCGAAGAGGAGGCGTTTTGGTTGGAGATAGAACTGGTAACAACGTCGAGTCAGATTGAGAAATTCTGAGGGAAGGATGGCCAGTACTCACCCCTGTCCCCGCACATATGGCTGCGAGAGGCGACGAAGATTCTCCGTTACATCGGTCGCTTTGTTGATGAGGGCCGCAGTGGCACGAGCGGAAGATGTCGATGTGGTCGCAACAGCGGGGGCGGCGGCGGGGGAGGAACCTTGTCGTGAGCGAGGGTACCCGTAAGGCGCGTTGTATCCGAAGGGCAGGAGAGGGAAGGTTGGCGACTTCGATGGCCGTCCTCCATACGGCGTCCGTTCCCCGGAGTCAGAGTCGCTCTGCGAGGGATCTCTACGAGGGGTAAATAGACTACATGTAAATAAGCAAACCACGACGGCGAAGCCGAGTTATTCGACGCACCTTTGACCATCTTCGACGGGTGGCGATGAGCCATGAGCACCGTCTTCATCCTGAGCACCGTCCTCGTCCTCCTCATCATGAACGGGAGGGGATGAGCCCCGAGCGACTTCCTCGTCCTCCTGATCGTCGACCGGCGCAGAAGATCCACCAGCCACCTCCTCCTCCTGCTCCTCCTCATTGGGTGGAGGCGAACCATGAACCTCCTCCTCGTCTTCCTGGGCAGGGCTGCGCGGCAATGTTAGCGTGACAGTCCTTGTCGAGAAGGTTGAACACTCCAGCGACCAACGAGTCAAGCGGAGAAAACCGACGCCCAGCGACCAAAGAGTCAAGCTGGGAGCTCGGCGACCAACGAGTCAAGCCAGAGCGCGTCGGGGAAGAAAGGAGGGTTGATAAATGAAGAGGATACCGAACTTACCTTGGGGCGGGAGCAGGATCAGCGGCGCGAGTACGAGCGCGAGTACGAGGGGCTTTACGCTTCTTGCCTGTGGCCTGGAAGGTCAAAGTAAGTTAATTGCCATCCTTATTTGAGAAAAATTGGGCGTACCATTTTCAGAACGGCTGAAGGCGAACGAGAAAGAGAAGGTCGGGAAAGAGGGGAGATGAAAAATTTCGCCCTATAAAGCCCCGCAAGCAGACCCCCGGACGGGCGGGGGTTCCGGGGCCCATATTTTGGCTCTATTCTTACCTGAATATTCGCCCGCGTACCCTCACATTTCAGGGTGCGAGGCGGATCAGCTGGGGCGCTTGAAGTTTACCCGCCAAGCAGGCCGGGGGCTCTACAAGCGAGATTAGCTCAACGTTGAATGCGCTTCTGGGAAGAGAGAGAAACTCACGTTGAATCACCTGTTGAAATTCCACACAGCGTGAGTTGAGGCCAGAGCGAGGTGGAAGGAGGGAGAGGAACGACGCCGCGCTGTTGAGGTTGGTTTGCTTGGTCATGCCATAGCCGATGGCCGAGACGCCCCATCAAATCAAGGCCCCCGAAACCGGCAGAATAGGCGCCAAACGCAATATTCCCCAAAGGTGGGACCTCCTTGCCGATGCCGAGCTGAATCGGGCCTCACGCCTACGCCTCCTCCCTCCAGGCACAATCCTCGAGTCCTTCGAGTCGGTCAGCCTGGGACGTCAGAAAGAGAACAGCGGGCCAATTATTTGAATATATATCCTTCTACATACAGAAGTATTTACCGTAGAATTTCATCCTTGAATAATTGAATTCGGTGAAGGGATCGTCGGTAGAGAACCCTAGCTCAGTCTCCCTATAGCAGTCTCAGTACCAGAACGAGAACATGTAAAGTATATCTACTCACCGCCTAAAGATGCTCCTCCAATCGAAGACTCAGGCCCTCCTCTGGAACCGCAGTGAGCCTCGTCGGAAGTCCACCACCAGCTGACCGGGGCCCAGTATCGCCTCCCCAGACAGTTCAAGAACTTCGTTCAATGCCTCAGCTACCCGACGACGTAAGGGCTCCCAGAGTCGCCAGGACCCTCCATAGCAATCCAAGTTAGTCGCTAAGGACTGATACTTGTGAACCGCCGTGCTGATCTTGCATAACTTCTCCTCCTCCTCGTCAAAGATGACCCCGGCGCCTTCCAAATCGTCCTTCTGGCGGGCGGCGAACTTCTCGCACAGAGACTTGAGGTATTCCGATAGGTTCTTGTTATCCATGGCGGTGTCAAGGCGCTTCTCGAGTTGGGGGATGCGGTCAGACAGGACCTCGAGATCCGTTCGGGCTGGTCTTCATTGACGTTAAACAACGTCTACTCCGAGTGCCAAAGCAAAGCGAATAGGACTCACTTCTGGGCAGGGAGAGGCTTTTTTGGGGCCTCCTCTGGCTCGTATTTCTGCTTTAACCTGGCAGCCCTCCTGCGACCAACGCGCTTCGCCTTGTTGATGACTTCCTTGTACCTATCGCACAAATGAATATATGGTTGCCCCTCTCCATGAATAATACGTACCGCTGATAGGAACGGTTACTCTTAGAACGATTTGCGGCCTTTTTCTCTTCAGGGGTGGTGTACAGTCGCGGACGCCCGGGCGGCATTGTGGTTGTCGAGAGCCAAAAGGTCTGCTTAAGGAGAAAGTTAATTGGATCATTGCACATTTCTGGCAATGGTCTGACCTTTATTCCAACGGCCTCGCCATGCCTTCCGGCTGGGCTCATTCGAAAGGTATTTTCGCTCTGATCACATAGATATAAAAATCTAGGCGTCAAGTGCGGTCGTTGCCTCGGGAATGCCCTGTCGATCCGCGGTGCGCGCACGGACCAGGCCCAACGGTTCTTATCATCGCGATGGAGGCTAGGGCGAACCATGAAAGGTGGTTAGCTTTCGTGACAATAGAATCAATAGTTACTAAACCTACCTGAGTCGTTCTGAGAGCAGGGAGGAGTGGTAGGCTATAAAAGGTCATGGTAAGCGAAAGTTGACACGGGCGCTTAACGATTGGACACGGAGGAGTGCACCAGGGCCCCAAACCTCAAAGCGCCAGCGACCACAGAGTCAAGCTAGCGACCATAGCTGACCAAGGAGTCAAAGCTATGGTGAGGTGGGCATGGGCGCAGCGACCAAGGAGTCAAGCTGCGCCGCCGAGGAGAAGAGGATCTGGTGGCATGATGGGGGAGGACGAGATCTTCTGAGTACTCACCTGTTCGTCTTTCCGGCATCCACTTCGTTCTCATGTGCTGGCCATCGTCCCGTCGCTGCGTAGGAGTCTGAGAAAGGTGAGCGGTGAGAGATGGAGGGTGTACGTTGGCAGGATTGGGACTCCGACCCCTGTCCAGTGGGCACGTGTCAGATATAGCACCCGTGGGAACTTGGGGCCATAACAATTTCCACCCGCGTCCTCCTCATCTCATCACATCACACACCAAGAACGCGTCCCGGTAAGTCCAAGTTCGCGTACCTCCCCTCTTTCTACCCTGCTACAGAAGTGACTAGACTCTTTGGTCGTCACTTACGGACTTGACTCTGTGGTCGTCCACTGTGGTGTTTAGTCGACTTGACTCTTTGGTCGTCGACTTTCGTCTTGCTTTATCTTATGCATCAGCGACTTACCCTTTCACAGGTCCTCCTCGTCTCATCACATCACACACCAAGAACGCGTCCCGGTAAGTCTCCTGTTCGCCTACCTCCCCTGTTGGTGCGCCCCCAATAAGACGGCGTGGACTGCAACACTGGAGGCGTTCCTGAGATCCCGAGGGTATAGGATCGAAGGGCAGGATGTCATACGGCGGAAGTTTACGGCCAGCCTCCGGTGGTATACTGTTCTATGGCTGGAGACAGAGGCGGCCTTGCAAAAGGTGTTATCAACGGCACTAGGGGGAGGTGGTGTCGATGGGGAGAAAGAGGGTGATGTGGCCGATACTGAAGGGGACGAGGATGGGTTTTGGGAGGATATCGAGGACAGCGGGCTCGATTATCTTGCGCTTTGTTGTCCTGCTTGCTTCGGAGCGAGAGAGGGGATAGTCAAAGGGGGTTCAGAGTGAGTGTCTTTCTGTTCGTGTATCATTACATTCACTGATGCTCTATTGAACAGACCCGACGTTATAGTCTGCTTGGACGCCTGCTTCACACAGAAGAGGCGCAATCCCGTTCGTGGTAGAACCAAGGACCCTCCACTTCGCCATCCGATGTCCGCATTCCTAACGCGGGAAGAAATGAAGAGTGCAGAGAACTACGTGGAGGACCTTCGGCCCTCGCGCGCGAAGGCGCCCAGGAAGGAGACGGGATCGAAGGAGACGGTAACGGGGCCTGACATGGTTGAGGAAGGAATGAAGGTTCCGAAGTCCGTGTTGGATGCCTGTTTGGACTCCTTCAAGGCGGCCGACGAGAAACGGACGAAGGCCAGCACCAAATACTTCGCGGACACGGGGCTCATGGCACTGCTGTGTCGTCACGACAGAGTCTTGTGGCTCGCAAATATGACTACGGCCGGGGAACGTCAGTACTTCGCTATCGCACTCATCTTGAAGCTCTTCAAGCACCTCCCCAAAGACACGTCGGTGGGGATCATGTACGACATCGGTTGTCAGTTGGAGAGAAGCTGTCGGAAGTGGGGGATGATGGTGGAGATTACACCGAGGATAAGCTGGGCGGTATCTGTCTTCCACGCCTACGGTCACCAATGGCCTTGCCAGCTCATCTACCACCCTCGGAAGCGCAAGGGCTTTGGGCTGTCGGATGGCGAGGGTTGCGAGCGGTTCTGGAGCGCTATCGAGTTCCTCATTCCGACTCTGCGCGTCTCGGGGGTGCGTTCTCATTCCGACTCTGCGCGTCTCGGGGACTAACTGGTTTATTCTAGTATCACCAGCGGCTCTTCACGCTGGACGTTCAAGTGTCCTATCTACGCGGCCAGTCGCTACTCCTCCTCGGGCAGTGGATTAAGCGCAAGTTCGAGAAGTGTCGGGCAAAACGAAACGCAGCGTTGGAGGTGCTCGGAGACCTGACGTACAGCGAGGACGAGCTCCGTCGAGAATGGGAATCGCAAGTCGGTGCTCAAACAAAGCCACTCGTCGTTGCTACCGGGGGGCTAGCGAAGAAGAGTATCAAGGTGATCCTGAGTCTCATGGAGTTCAGGTCGAATCTACAGAAAGATATCCAGAAAATCGACCGTAAGGTATCGAGGGTGCAGGCGACGGATGGGTTGGATGACCTAGTGGAGTCGAGGGGCTTGTTAGCCTCCCGTGTGGAAGAAGTCTCCGAGCAGATAGATGTGAAACGGAAGGCATTGGGTGTGCGGGACGAGAGGAATCTGAAGGATTTAATCAAGGATAAGTACTTGGAGCTGCGTCTGAAGGCTCTGGCAGTGAAGGAGCGGCTTCGGGCGAAGCTCCAGGGACGAAAGTTTGAGTTTGAACGTGTGGATCGGGCGTACCAGCGGGTAACGGCGAACGGTGAGTTGTTATATCCTTGTGCTGCCTGCGGTTGAGAAGATGCTGAGGGGCGACGGACCGTTCTTCCAGAGTCCAGCCTTCTTTCGCACATTCAGAAACAAGTCGGTCGGCACCAAGGCACCATCGTCAGCACTATGAAGAAGTATAACGACATGTGCAGGGATTTGGAGAAGATGATTAGGGAGGGTAAGGCACCGGTGGGCGCCATTTCCCCGCGTCCCATTCC
The DNA here is from genome assembly GCA_013368325.1 of Ephemerocybe angulata. Classification (NCBI taxonomy): domain Eukaryota; kingdom Fungi; phylum Basidiomycota; class Agaricomycetes; order Agaricales; family Psathyrellaceae; genus Ephemerocybe; species Ephemerocybe angulata. The sequence goes on from JAACJK010000019.1 coordinate 42,781, forward strand.
GAAGGAAGAGCTGTACTCCATGGACGTTGATGCACCGATATGGGACGACTCCGGGTTGAACGATGTAGCTTCTGGAGAGATTCCGGGATGGCTCGGAAACGACGAGATTCGTAGGGGTATCATTGCATGGTTGGATCTCCAGCGCTGCGACGAGGAACTGGTTAGGCTGAAGCAAGAATGCCTTAACATTCACACATGGGCCCGACGAGAGTGGGATGCCCTTCACAAGGCTTTGGAGGAAACCGGTCAGTTCTAGTCCTGGGTAACGACGGTATTCTAACACTCCGTGTTTCTAGTTTGCGACAATATCAAATACCAGCTTCATAAACGGCAAGCAGAGCTTTCTAAGCTCATCACGACTTGGCGAGGGTTAATCCGAGCGGTCGCACCGGGCGTCTATTCGTTGGACTGGACTTCTGTGGGTAAAGTTGATATCACAACGGCAACCATATTCGATACAGGTGCGGGGAGCGACTCGGAGGAAAGCGATGTGAGCCAAGACTCTGAGCTGGAGGCCGATGACATTGTCGTTCAAGCGTTGGAGTCTATGAACCTTCTCGGGGACGAGGAGGTTGGGGTGGAGGGCAGTGACCAGGAGAATACGGTTGATTCTGACTTTGGGTCGCCCAGGAAGCGCCGACGTGAATGACCCGGCATCTGGCCTTTATATCTGTACAGTACCATCTAGTAGTAAATGATTTGGTATTGTAATGTTCTACATTTGTCCTCCCGTTGCTTCGAAAGAGGACTTGGCTGTATTTTCGGGGCGAGCGAGTGGCTGTACGCACGCGCGGGAACCATCAATATTGGTAAGCTTACCCTTTTTGGTAGCCTCCTCCTCCTCCGGCCTCTCCTCCTCGCCTCCTGGGCCCCCTCGACTTGGCTAAGAAATTCTGAGGTGACAGAACGGCCCAAAATGCCTCAATTATTGCTTATATCGCCTTTTCTAGATCTCCAAAGGTACTATGGCCTTACAGGAGGGCTTTATTGGTGGACTTGGCGCTTTTTTCCGTGCGTGCCAGTGGCTGTACGCGCGCGCGGGAACCATCAATATTGGTAAGCTTACCCTTTTTGGTAGCCTCCTCCTCCTCCCGCCTCTCCTCCTCGCCTCCTGGGCCCCCTCGACTTGGCTAAGAAATTCTGAGGTGACAGAACGGCCCAAAATACCTCAATTATTGCTTATATTGCTTTTATTAGAAGTACAATGATACTCGGGCCTTGCAGGAGGATGATGTTGGTGGACTTGGCGCTTTTTTCGGCACGAGCGAGTGGCTGTACGCACGCGCGGGAAACATCAATATTGGTAAGCTTACCCTTTTTGGCACCCTCCTCCTCCTCCTCCACCTCAATCTCCTCACTCTCTTCCTCCCTGGAGCCTCTTGCATTGATTGAGCAAAATGTTGAGTTTATATACAAGGCCTTCTGTTTATATATATACATATATATTTAAATTATGTTGTATGGATAACCAGGGTTACTCTTAGGCCAGGACTTGTGTACTGTTTGTTTACTTTGTGAAGAATGATAATCTATTGCGCTACTATAAGGAGTATGCATATGGCAGGAGGCCTTTGTCTTATGAACTCCTTGTAGCTCAGTGGTACCCATGACATCGAAGGACGATTCGGTACCACGAAGGCTGCAGGAGTTCCATTCTCCCTTATGCCATTTCTTTTTTAATTCCTGTTGCTAGTTGGTCATGGAAAAGCTGGTAATGCTGGGTAATGCTGGGTAATGGCTTTGCCTATAAAGGAAAGGGATTCTGTTACCAGGGATAGACTTTGGTTCTATCGATGTCCCTTATTCCTTTCCATGGTAACAGAATGATTACCTGGTCACACTATTTACTTACTTTTGTCTTGTGTTCTGGTAATCATTAGGAAATATATCCTTATCCTAGGTAAGGGTTTCCAATCGATGCACTTTACCCCTTTCCATGGTAATAGAATGATTACCTGGTTACACTATTTACCTTGCATTCTGGTAAACATCAGGAAACATATTCTCATCCCAGGTAAAGGTTTCATGCCCAGGGAGGTCTGTTTTGTCCTGGAAGAGCTTGTTCAGGTGAGGGCACTACTCTTTGGGTAGAATACCTTTTTCCCAGGTAATAAGTCTATGCCCAGGATAGGGAAAAAGGTAAGGGTCAAGGTTTAATATACTGCTTTTCCTTTACCTAGGTAATCGTATAGAGCTACGGAAATATCCGGAAGAAGGGTAAAGCCCATATAGGTCAATTTAGCCATTGATTCAGCCATTCCGGGCATAGGGAACCAATTTCTCTGTCGTGTGGATGAGAACATGTTGGAGATATCATTTGGGACAAATAGATGGTATAAGATAGGACAACATGAGGATATGGGAGGAAGAGTTGATGCATTACACTTATTTCATTTGCATGGCTTCGCAGTCTTTAGATTTGAGCCCAACGATCTCCGAAGTGCCCGGAATGGCTGAATCATTGGCTGAATCGACGAATCGAGCTATCTGGGCTTTCGGTTCAATTGATACAGTTGTGGGGGCCATAGAATCATGCCTATATAGCACTGACTGATCCTGGGACCAAAGCAGCAAAAAAATCAAAAAGAAAAAAAAAAAAAAAAAAAAAAGAGGACCCCGGACACCCCGTGACTGTGACATTGATGGTGGAAATGATGTGGAAAAATGGGAAAGGGTAAGGAAAATAATGGGAGAAATCAGTCTCTGGAAAGGAAAAAGCCACCCTGGAAAGGGAAGAAATCACCTGGAAAAGGAAAGAAATCAATCTGGAAAAGGCCAGGGTAATACGAACGGGGCAGGGAGGAAATATGGCTCGGGAAAGGGCAGGAAAAGGCTAACCTCCTAGGTACCTGGGAAAGAGAAATGTTTGTACCTAAGAGGTTACTTTTCCTATGTGACTAAGGTGCATTTGTGCCGATTTCTCAACTGTTGCTTTGTCCTTCAGGTTTGTCATTCACCTGGCATCGGGTGGCTTACTAAGCCACTTCTCAACCATGTCCAGCCCAGGCCGCACTTGGCTTGCACATTATCCGTTTACAACGAGACTGCCGTACTCGACTAGTCTCTTAGAGGAGTTGATATCGAACACACACCCTTTACACGTATGTCGACTGGGCCTGCCACATCCTCCTTTGTCTGAATATACTCATCAACGATAGGTCCTCGCTCGGCGCCTTGATCGCTTTGAAAGTGCCCTCCGCCAAGCTACGAATCAAGACATATTTCAACTCGCGCTATGTATCCAATGGGAAACTGGGGCTCATGTCGTGGACTTTACTCAAACCCAACCCCCTCGACTTGCTGATTTCGAGAATCTCGCGCTCGTTGTAGCATCATACAGGGTCTTGGACGTATATCTCGCACAGACGAATTCTTTCCTCCTTTCTAAACCATCCCCTCGAAATGCAGACGATTTGACAGTGCCTAAGCACTACCACTTCATCAAAGATTGGGTTAAATTGGTTACCAGCTTCTCCACCTCGATGCAAGCAGCTGCTTCCGACACCTGCGAAACTTCGGATTCGAACCAGGGCCTCCTCCAGGACGAGTGGTTTGTCGCCATCTTGAAGAACCGAATAAGCGAGGCCGCGAAGTCATCGATATCTCAGATATCCTCGAACATGTACGATGTTGCGATGAATCTAATCTGTTTGTGCGACCCTGCGAGTATTGAAGTACGTGCGTTACGTTTTCGCGTACGCTTTCTAACGTTCAAAAACAGGCGCCATTGACCGCCAAAACATCACAAGCATTTTTCTCTCGATGGTACTCGCATGATATATCTTCGACGTCAGTGACACTTCATTTGCTTCATAACTGCTTGCACGTTCTCAACCAATGCAGGTCGGCACTCAGTAAAGGCGAAAAGGGGGCGCTGAAGAAAATGGTGGGCTCCGACAGTTCGTTCAAAGCCCTCCAGCTTTGTCTTGAAGGCAGTTTCTTGTGTACGCCTCTACACGTTATCGAGTCAGCTAATATGAGTAGGAGGGGATGGGCGAGAGAACGGATGCTCAAGGTGTGTTGATAGTCATTTATAACTTAATAACCCTACGTCCCAACAACTCACTTCGGTCCGTAAGGTCGCACACGCTATGGGCAATGATAAGCCAGGGGAACTCGTCTCAGTGGAAGGGCTTCTATTCCGAGGACTTTTTCAACTGGCTTTCGATCGAAAACCATGCTCCGAAGTTCTCCTTTCCTTAGCAAGCCTGGCGTCGATCCCAAATCTCAATCTCAAGAGAGTGCCCAGCGATCGACGTACTTGGTTTCAACTGGGAGTCGAAACCGGAGAACCGCCACGCAAGCGGCGGAAACTCGTTCTATCGCCATCCCCGGCTTCCTCACGCAACCCCAGCCCGGCGCCTTCGGCCCTAGCAAATGCGCCCAGTGCCAAGGCGACCGCTCAGTTCCAAATCAAGGGAGATGCCTCTCCTCAAGGCCTTGTTCGAAAACGGCCTCGGAAGAAAAGGCGCAGAAAGGAATCGAGTGACGAAGAATCGAGTGACGAAGACTCGAGTGACGGAGACTCGAGTGACGAAGACTCGAGTGACGAAGACTCGAGTGACGAAGACTCGAGTAGCGGTGAGGGTGGGAACGATGAGGGTGGTGAGGGTGGTGAGGATGGCAAGGGCGATGAGGATGGCGGGGGCGGTGAGGATGGTGAGGGCGATGGCGATCCATTTGGTGGGGACAATCCGGACGGTGGCATTGGAGAGAGAGAGGTAGACAAGGAGATGGACAGTGGCAACAGCCTTGGCGAAAAGAGGGGTGTCGGCGAGTTGGAGGGAGGCGGGAGGGGAATGGACGAGGAGGAGAAGAAGGAGGACGGGAACGAGGACAAGGACGAGGGGGACGTGAACGAGGAGGAGAAGAAGGAGGACATGAACGAGGAGGATGGCGAGGGGGACGGGAGCGAGGGCGAGGGGGATGGCGAGGGGGACGGGAACGAGGACGAGGAGGTTGGCGAGGGGGACGGGAACGAGGACGAGGAGGAGGGCGAGGGGGACGGGAACGAGGACGAGGAGGAGGGAGAGGGGGACGGGAACGAGGACGAGGAGGAGGAGGAGGAGCGGAATGCGGACTACACATCCTCCGGGAGGCCATTCTCGTCAAAAGAGTTGATGGAGATTTTTGAAATTGGCACGGCGCCCTATTACATGTCTGAATGCTCTCCCAGTTATTTCGTTTCAAGTGACAGACTCGTGCACGGCGTAAAGCGGATTGTGGGCAAAGAGTACATCTTCTATGACATCGACGGGCGTGTCATATTTTATGTCCCAGAAATGCATGTGAGTAACAACCGGGAATTCGCCCCTGTACCTTTTCGAAGCTCTCTGACAATCCACTCTCGCAGACGCAGGAAGACCTTGACAAGTTTCAACTCTTCTATGACGCTATCCAAGCGTCTTACATCGACGGCAAGCCAAGGTATCTGCACGAATGCGCCAACACCGGATTTCGACGCGTCCCCCAAAGCAGGATGGACTCTGCAGTGGATTCTGCAGACTGGGCAGACCTACGACGTGAATTTTCATGCACGAACTTTGTCGTCCGAGACTCGAAGGTCGAACATGACACTCACTCACCCGTCGACTCCCAGCAATCGAAGTCCCCCGAATTCACGCTAAAGACCCTACACATGCTGGCGCCCATCGACCAACCCCTTGAACTTCATGATTACACTTTTACAGCACTTGCTGGACGTCATCGAACAGGCACACTACGACAGGTCCATTGCGAACACATGAAGGGGAAGAAAGGGAAGATTATCAATGTTCTTGATCTCCCCGCCGTTGGGGCAGATGTCTCCCCAGGCCCCCTGTTCTCCGACGTCGCCGCCCATCGAGAGACTAAATATTGTCCTCTCCCAATAAAGACTCCCTATCCGATACAAGATATGCGTTGGGGCTTGGCGGCGACGAAGGATGCGAGTCACTACTTGCATATGGACTCAGATGGTTTATGCACTTTCCTCAGAGTCCTCTGCGGTAGAAAGTTGTGGGTAGTTGCGACTCCTCCCGATGGCTCTCCTTCGAGAATCATAGTGGATCTCTCTCGGTTTCTTGATAACTGGGACCCTTCATGCCCAACAGGGAGCTGGCTCCTTGAGGCGATTGTTCTTTGCCCGGGGGACGTCTTGTGAGTCAACTCTTTCTCTCTGCGAGACGTATATGCTGATCCATGGTGGAAGGTATATGAAGGCTGGTACATTACATGCCGTCTGGACCTTGGAAAGCTCTGCGTGCATCGGTGGCCACTTCCTCTGTTCGAGTTCGTTCACCGACACAGCCTCTGCACTCATTCACGGATTCCACATGGACCTCGACATTACGAACGCTTCCCATGCCAACGCAGTACATCATCTATTATCCCTTCAAGTCATCCACTACCACTCAATGCTTGTGTGCGATAGAGTGGCCCCATGTGATGTTGGATCACTTGGGATCGATCTACAGGACTTCTACCAGTGGCATGGCTTCGTCTTGCTCCATGTTCTCGTCGTACTTCGCAGGGCTATCGACATCGCAAACTATAAGCGTGAAGGCATATCAACAATCCAGACCTCCCTCATGGAAGCACACGCCCGTGGAGCGGCTCTCGGCACTATGACGTTTCTCAAGGAATCAGGTCTCGTCTCCGTCTGCCTTCCAGGTCTCACAAACGAACAACCCCAGCACGACCCCCTTTCATATTTTGAAGATGTTCTCCTCAACCAAGCCATTCTGCTGATGCGTGCTCAGGACGCTTTCAGCGACTTCGAAGGTCCTGCTGCCAGGTTCAGGGATCGTCTCAAGGGGTTGCTACACGATGCGATGTCCCACGCTCCACACCTCCAACTTCGATTCAAAGCCGCTCTGCGCCAGAAGATGAAATCGAGTCCTCTTCCGGCGGTACCTTACTCTGAAGCGGGTTCGATCTGTTTCTCTGAAGAGCCGATACAACCTGTCTCCCACGACGGGGTGTACGACGCACTCCAGCTTGTCCAATTAGGTGCGACACCTGACATTAATAGGGATCTGCGACAACTCCTGTATATTCCCTAGACGTCGGAAGCAAAACCTCAAATATATTATACAGTTATCCTAGCCTATACCCACATGCACATGCCACTGACGGTGCCCCTTAGGCCTTCGGAACCTTTGACGATCGTCCCTTTGTTGTCCAGGTCTTTGTTATGTTGGATGCCACATCTCAGAATTAAATGACTTTTAGATGATCACAAGCCTTTGAAGAACACGCCCACTCCGTACCTTCAAACGCTGACCACACTAGAATCCCCCCGCAAATTCTCGCCAAACGTCTTTCCTGCAATGCCTAGGCACCATCGTACTCCCTCTGCCCCATCTTCAATCAGGAATGCGAGGACGCAGGTAGATATCTCATCCCAGGTTACCCGACTTCAAGTCTGATCTGATGAACCTTAAAGCAGAGCAGGATCCAAAGGGATACTGAAAGGGTGTCAGCCATACTGGGCAGCGATAGCTCATCCTTAGGCATACCTGCCTTGATAGAAGTCTTCCAGGTCCTCCGTAACCACCCCCCACACGACCTCTATCAATTCGTTCCCAAACCCGGAGAACTTTTGTTGGTCTATCGGATGCTCACCATCATTCGTGAAGCCTGCCAAAACGTCAAAGGGGGCCTTGTCGAAATAGCCAGCGAGTTCAACGAGAACCTCCGACACATCCAGTACTGGTGTACTTGTCTTAGCTCTCTGGAAACCGGCACCGATGGTCTCCAAATCAGAGCAATTCGACACGTCGTAACTACGACCTTAATATCTCTCGCCACGATCGATCCTTCGTTCGTGCTGGAAGGGAGAGCCTTATATGCGGGCGTCGCCGGGTGCTGGTCATTCCTGGACGCCGAATCTCAGTCGGTTCCCGTTATACCAGACTTGACCTACTCTCCTGGCTGCACCACGACACGGTTGATGGAGATCTGTCTGCAACACCGCGGCGCATACGAGGAGCTCTCCGAAGAGGTCAATAACTACCCCCTATACCGACTTCATTTCTTTGGAGCGGCATCGCTCAGGCTACAAGCCATTCCTACAACCATAAAGCACAGAAGGCAGATCGCGGCAACCATATACGACATCAACGTTATCCTCCAGCTATTCACCGTCGTGTACCCGGTCAAACTCAAGTGGTCTTATTTCATCAAGGAGAAAGTGGTGTTTTTTCTGTTCGCAGCACTTTCTCACTTGGCGACACTTCCCTCCATCAATACCAACGAACTCGTTACTGTCGCGAGCATGTCCCACCGGGCGATCCAATGGCTGATGTCATCCCCCGTCGCAATCACTACTACCCTACGGCATGCGATTGAGGGGGGTGTGCTCACGGTCGTTTCATGTATAATCGGTGGTGTGGGTGCCGGGCCCATTAATCCTGAGTATCTTTTCGCCCTTGATGATTACCTTGTTCTGGCTTGTCACACGTCCTATCGCCCTATCTTGCGAGCCATGGATAAAGCGGTCAAGACACTCTGGCAGGTCCTCCCCGACGCTCGTTCGGTCGCCGTACGGCGTTGGCTAGAGTTGGCTCTCGTTGCAGGGAAGCGCTGCATCGCTGCAATGGACAAAGGCTTACTCTCGACTTGCGACAATATCACTGTGAGTGGCTCTAGCTGCGACTGATGCCACGTGGAGTATACTCAGACCAGGTCTTATTGTTTTAGCATGGTGAACTACGGCGGGGGAAGAAGTGCAGAAAGGGAGCGGTCCGAACCTGCTCGATGTGCCATACTGCTGTCTATTGCTCTGTGAAGTGCCAGAGAGCAGACTGGGAGACCCTTCACCGAGATGAGTGCACGAGGAACTTGGAAGACTATCAACGTAGGCTCCTTTTTAACTCTCGGAATTGTCGCGGTTTAGTGAGGTGACCTTCCTTTCTTAGACTCCAAGGTTGCTGGTACCCACCTGTCCTACGATTCACGGCTACACCATCGTACACTCATTGAGGATATGGCGAAGCGATACACGCCGTACTACCCTTTGGCCTTCGGTGAATCTGACGCCGTTCCATTGCTGAAGATCGACTCGCTACAACGCATTGGGTTCTTTGACGAATTCAACCCAGCCAAACAGGAATTGGACGACATCCCGCGTCACTTCATCAATAGACAGAACGCTTATGTCGACTCCTTAAGGCTGGAAAGGCAAGGTTCGCTTGTAACGGCCGAATTTCAGTACGGGCGTCGACGTACCAGGGTTGTAGGTCAAATCGTTTATGTGCCAGAAAGTCGATCGATCGAACTACGCCATACCTTTAGCTATCAGGTACGTGGATGTATTCTTTTCTTTGAACTCAAATCAACTAACTTCTTTCACAGTCAGGACCTTCCGAAAGTGACCCGCCAGAGTTCGGCATTGCTAACTGGGGAAGCCAGCTAGACCTATTCACTCTTTGAACCTGAGTCGCCCGTTCTCTTCTGCCAAACCACTTCTGCAGCCTGTCCACCCACAACCCCTTCAACATATACATATACAACTCACTCCTTTCTTACTTGATGACGCCTTTCCTGTGTGCTTTGTTATTAATAAACTCCTGTTGACCACACCACGTATTCATGTATTGACCTTCATTGCTACGGGCCACAGTGGCCCCCGAGTGGCCCCATCTCTCTGTGGGTCGCTATAATATATGTCTTCATTTGTGCCTCTCCCTCCGAGTCCCTGCTTTCCCTAAATTTCCCACCAGCAACCGCCCAAATGAACCAAATGAACACCGTCTTCCGTTCAGATGTCAAAATTTGTCGATGTTCAAAGTGTTTGCAGAAGGAGCCCGACGGATGCCCTGTTACCTCTGCCACTTTCATTCGTCATAGACAGGAGGATGCGATAACAGAGGACCTGGACACCGAGTACCCTATCCATCAAGATTCGCATTTTGCCGGCGCCATGCTTACGCACTGCATCAAGGCATCTCCAGCTCCTGTTGTTCCCATTCGCCCATTCCAACCAATAAACTCCCCTCCTGAACCGCATTCCAGGCCACACAATCAGACTCAAGACATCGACATCGCACAGGGTATTCGAAGTATTCATGAAGACCTTCACGCGCTGTCGCGGGATCTGCAGAGACCTTTCGATTTGGTTTTTCAACACAGTCAAGCAGAGTGCGAGGGCGAGGGCGTATCTCAGAGTTCTCAAACACGTTCACAGGCGAATATCGATCTTGACTCGCTCCCTCTCGTTCACCGGCACCCACAGAACATGTTGTTTCTACAGCAGCAAGCTTCGTTGAAGATTCTACTAAATCGGGTGGAGGCCATCGCATCGCTCGAAGAGTCCGCAGGCGAATCGGAATGCGTAGCTTTGAGGACCTACATAATGCAAAAGCTCTCTACAATGCATGGGTGGAAGACTGATGTCTGGGAACGACAACAACAACAACAGCACCTTCCGTTTTCGATCCATCCCCCCATCGTGGACACCAGTCAGTACCAATCCAATTAATGCGGGATGTATCACTCACCTCTTGGTTTCCTTAGCTCGTTACATGCTGAGAACCGTCAACTGTACTGCAGGCCTAATCACGCAGTTTATCACGTCAGGCTTACTCCTCGTCCTTATCCTCAACCTTGTCTTTGCCCTCCCCCGCAGAGCTTGTGAAGTCGTTCTCGGCTTTTTGAAGGGCCAGGCCAGGCTAATGTCATATGTTATGCCACCTGACCAAGCAGAGCAACTATCCGCATCGATCCCAGCAACCCTCCAGACAGTTTTGGATAGCTTCAATCTAGATCCCGACGTCGACGAATTCGCCCAGTGCCCCAAATGCTTTGCTTTGTATCCCAAGAAGAACGGGTGCCCCGCAACGTGCACTAATCGAGACGCCACGGATTCGCCCTTATGCGGTGCAAAGATGCAAACAAGCCAGACAGTCCGAGGATCCACGACTCTACGCCCGGTCCGAACATATCTCCACCAGAATTTTCAAAACTGGCTAGCGGCGTTCCTATGTCGTCCCGACATTGAGCAAGTACTCGACTCTCGTAAGGCCAAGCATGAACATTCATCGGGGGGGATCTCGGACATACTCGAGTCCCCAGGAGTTCAAGAATTTATGTGGCCTGACGGCAAGGCGTTTTACGACTGTCCCGAGAATGAACATCGCCTGTTCTTTGCCCTCGCCGCTGATGGCTTCAATCCGCTCTACAATAGGGAGGCGAAGCAATCCGCATCGTCAACTGGCATCTACATGATGTGCTTGAACCTCCCACTTGAAGAGAGACAGAAGCCAGAGAATATGTATCTCGTTGGTGTCGTCCCTGGCCCCAAAAAGCCCGATTCCACCGAGCTCAACCATGCGCTGGATCTCATAGTTAGGGACTTCATGCCATTCTGGGAAACGGGAGTTCTGTATAGTCGAACGACGAGGCGCAGGAATGGACTCCTTGTTCGTGCTGCGGTGATGCCTGTTGTTTGCGACGCCCTCGGAGCCAGGCAGGTATGCGGTTATAGCTCAGTCACCTCGACCTTCTTCTGCACATACTGTGCCCTGCCAATATCATCCATCGAGAACCTCGACAAGAACTCCTGGCCTCGACGCAACCTTGAGGAACACCGATACTGGGCCTCTAAATGGAACGAATCCGACTCGGCGACTCGGCTGATGATATTTCACGAACACGGCCTACGTTATTCGCCTTTAATCAAGTTACCCTACTTCGATCCCATTCGCTTTACGGTCGTTGATACCATGCACAACCTCTTCCTAGGGCTTTATGAGCGTCACTGCCGAGATGTCTGGGGTATGAATGTCACAGTCGCTGAAGGTGACGGGGCCCTCAAACCCAGAGGTGCCATCCCCTCTCCGCCATCCATGGCCCTTATGGAGATCGGACGCATCGCGCTGTCCATGCAGTGTAGAGAAGAGCTGACAAAGATCAGCCCTGACGTTTTATTTTACCTATGCGAGGAGAATGCTTTGCGCCGTACTGGGAAGAGGAAAGACATGGTTAATGAATTGTTGGCTTTGGTGAGTTACAATTATGAACAGTGGAACCAAATCTGATCTCCCGCTATACCTTCACAGTCGTTTGGATGCCCTCCGAAGCCATCCACCATAGTAGGCCCTGCCAAGGAGCCAACGTCCCTAATTGACGTGCTCCAAGCTGAGACCATTCTAATGGAGAAACGGAGCCTGGATCGCTTTAATAAACCAGTGCTTCAAGTCATGTGTGCTTTCCGTCACTTAGAACATTCTGGGAGTAAGGACGATATCGTCAAAAGGCTTAAGGAATGGGTAAGTATACATCTTTCCTGAGTTGGGAGTTCAAGGGAGTGCTCACAATGTCCTACTAGCGCGCACAATTCAAAACAGCCCGCTGGAAAATCCAGAATCTGAACTACGACCTTCCGGACCTGATAAACGTTCAGATCGCGCCAACAAGCTCACAGGGAAGGCATCCTGCTCAACACGATCGTACACCGAACGTGGTTCTAGGGAAAACGATACTTAAGGCTTATGCAGAGGATCGTGCGTGTACTGAACTACCTCCGTGGGTAACTGCTGCACCTCCGAAGGCGGGTCATGCATCTCAAGGGAAGCTTAGCGCCGACCAGTGGCGCGTCTTCTGCACGGTCCATCTCCCGATTACGCTGGTGCGGCTATGGGGGTCGTCCCCTCCAGGCTCTCGGAAGTACAAAATGCTATCAAATTTCTTCGACTTGGTCAACGCTGTGGAAATAGCAAGCTTGCTCTCGACATCAGCCGACGCCATCTCAGCTTTTGAATACTACCTCACACGCTATCTGACGACTTTCAAAGACCTTTACAAAGAAGCCGTTCTTACCCCAAATCACCACATAGCGCTTCACATTCCAGACTTCCTCAGGCTCTGGGGTCCTTCTCCTGAATACAGAGGGTTTGGAACAGAGCGCTTCAACAATAAGCTGCAGAAAATCAACACCAATAAACACTTTGGTAAGTCTTATCTTTTTAACTATGGTTTCTACCTAGTTTCCTGACCGTTTTTAGGCGAGATAGAGATGACGTTCATGCGCACAGTCGGGCGTACATCGAAATTGATTGCTCTCATGAAACAACCACAGATCAGAGAGTCGGTCTCCGACATGTACGAGGCGTTCTCCAAAGCCACAGCAGAAGTGACTCAGGGGACTCGACTGTACGACCTTCCTGCCACGCTACTCCCAGTCCCAGGGCGTGATATTCAACATCTCAAGGAAGGCCAGCGGATGAAACTTGAACGCTCCGTTTTCGAAGCTCTGGGACGTCATCTAAACTCAGATGGCAACGACTACATCCCGCACAGTGCTCTTAAAAAGGGACCTCATCAGACATTCCTTCACGCAGATGCCGTCGATCTCCATTCAATTGTCATACGTGGGGCAACTTATCAGCCCATGGGGCGTGCTTCTGGGGCTAGCAACATCCTCTTACCTTCCGGAGTGACGCCCTTCTATTCCCCTGCTCGTATTCTACAGATATTCTCTCACACTCGAGTTGCGAGCGGGGGGAATTGCACAGAAATATTCTGTGCAGTTCAATACCTTCGACCACTGGCGCCGCAAGATGTCCCGAACGATCCATACAGACAATTTGGGGAATTTGCCGGAACTCTATGGTCTTCTGAGTATACGACTCAGCACCAAGTCGTCCTTGCCTCCACTATCATTTGCCACTTCGCGAGAACGGCCATGACGGACTCTACCCTCGCCGTCTCGACACCGTGTTACCATGTCCTTCCTCTGAACCGGGTGAGCTATCTAATAAATGAAGTCCATCGTTCCAAATCTAACATTGAGGTCTTGTCATTATACGCAGGTCGGGATCAAGTGGAAGAAGATGGTGGGGTAAATGACGAGTCCTGCTGAAATGATTCAGGCTTGCCCTTCCTCCTTTTGTTGCCTCTATACCGTCTCCTCTTCTCCTTTCGACTTCTCCTTTCGATTCAGAATGTCCATTTCTGCTTCTAATTCACCCTTTTCCAGTCGCCCAGGCGCATGCTGGGCACGTCGGAGCTTATACACCTCTTTCTTTGTACCGGGGACTCGCTTCTGTATATCTTGGGGCTTGCTCAGTACAGGAGGACACTGGGTGTGGACCGGGGAAAGCGGGTGGCAGGTAACACATGGGCAGCCACCAGGATGTTCATCGAACCATCGTGGACCGCAGTCAACGGTAATCTCTTCCCCAGCCTTGATGGCACGAGTATGGTTGGCGGGAGGTTCACGGATGAAATTGTTCCCATGCGCATGATGGGGGCCAAAATGACGGTGGCCTCCAAGCCTTATACGCTTAGATATGGCCAAATTAAAGGTATATCTGAGCTAGCGGAGGCTTAATAAGTCCAACACCGGAATTTAAAGTCGTAACAACGTTCAGAAGGGGCCCTGGAGGTAAGTCAAAAGTTAGGGGCCTTTCGGAGGATTCCGAATCGGAGACTCAAAGAACTCCCGCGGTACGAATCTAAGCTTCCTCAACGCTTTCTGGCCTCTTGAGGTCAAGTGTAGGTTTCAGAAGCTCAGGGATTGTTCTAAACAACAGTTAGGCTAATTCTACCAAATTTGAGAATATAAATTGGTGGAATGTGTCTGTTAGAGTGTAAAAACCCTGTGATCAATGACCTTACCCCTCCAAAAACGCTCCCAAGCCACTTTTTGTCTTTTATGTGGAATTCTGGAGTGCCCTAAAGCTGTATGAGACATCCTATGTCTGTACCCAGCCCACAAAACGCCTGTAATTGGCTCTAATTCCCAGTTCTATGGGGAATATGTCAATTTCCAAGAGCCGTCCGACGAAAGCGGAGATCACTTGCGCGGGAATTTCATCCGTGAACCTCCCGCCAACCATACACGAGTAGCCCACGCAACGAAGGCCGATCGCTTCTCTACCGTGACCATTGAACTGTACGATGATTACGTAGAATATGTGTTAGTTACGGTGTCTAAATGCCAATTGTTCAGAAATTACCTCTGCATTGTGTGTGTGTGCTCTTCCAATCCGTCGATAGCATGCAAGAGCGCCTTGTCGCCCGACAGCTTGGGAGCGACGCTGTGCGTCTGGACCGCATGTCTCCGGTTCGGTGGTTTGTGCTTCTTCTGTCCGAATAGAGGAGAACGACCAGATCTTCAACCTCAGTAACAGCTTCAGATGTTGCACAAGGAACGTTCGATAAGCCTCGGAAGATCTCCCGAAGCCCAAGTTCTGAGGCGTGGGGCATAGTGCCAGTTGTGTATATTCCTGAGCTGAGAGCCGATTAGATAATGATGATTGGATCAACGGGATAATATTCTCACGGGGTGCTGAGCCTGCTCAGGCTTCCAGAATCCACTCCCTCTTCACCACTTGTTTACTATGGCCTTGCCCTCGCCACTCAGGAAGAGGTAGATGTAAATACGCGCCGCTGACGTTAGTAAGTGGGCCGAAAACTTGGTGTGAAAAGCCAACCAGTAGGCTAACGTTCGCGAGTCCGCAGTGTCGGCTCTTATCTACTGCCTTCGTCTGAGCCAACCAAGAGCCAACCGTTCGCCTCCCTACCTGGATGGACCGTATTCATGGACCGTATCCGCCGCCATTATTTATCTTGATGACGTGGGAATGATACTGAGGAACTCGTATGGTTCGCGATGGAAGCCGATTGACCTCCCCAAAGGTTCGCTCGGCGTCCCAAGCTTGAAGCGTGAGATGCCCATGGGACAGAATTGGCCTTTCCAAAGGTGAGTAATGCGCTATCTGCCTCTTTTAGTTCGTGGTTGAGCTCAGCACCCTCGGATATACGACATAACCCTGTGGGTTTAGGGCGTCAGTGCAATCGGTCGGCTTGTAGTTGGTAGCGTGTGGTGGGTCGAGCGTGTTCCAGGCGTGGTGGGTCGCTGAGCGCCTCTGTACTCGTCTAGTATGTGGAAAGATAAATAAAGTATGCTGATAGGTTTTGCTAGTAGTATATATACAATAGAGAGACGACAAATGGCCAGACGAGTCGAGATGAGTAGTATTGGGAGAAAGGAAGTTCGGGTCTCAAAGAAGGTTCGCCTTTTCGCATTCAATGAGAGTTGCTAATGGGGAAGGTATCTCGGCCAAGGCTTCGGAATCATCGCGCTCGGGCATATCGCTGTTCGCGATGATGGTTATATTCAGTTTGAGAAAATTGAGAGTATTGTAACACGACGGACCTTATCATACCCACTCCGTTCAAGAATGTATATCCACCAGGCCAGCGCCCTTCTTGGATTGTCGCAAGCACATAGATGCACTCATTTCCATGACGATATGCTGCCTCCACAAGTCGGGTTCTGGTCCGACCTGAGGAAGAGAGTATCGCATTGAATCGCGGGTATGCGAAAGGAGGGTACCGCCCTGTGGATGTGGCGACATATTCGTCCCGGGGTTTACGTTCGATGGCCCTTGGAGCACCTAGTTCCCAATTGACGATAGAAATCATGTCTCTTGGGACTATATCACCTCGCTTCCGGCACGCAAAGTTGTAGTAATGGACCAGGAGTGCGCACAGATTTCCCTTGCTTCCCCAAGGAAACCATTGACGATTCTGGCGTCGAACTATGTGAAGTGGGTCAGCAACTCCGACTCAGCATACCCAAGAGTAAGAATTCAACGTACCCTGGTGCAGTTCAGCGGCGCTGGCACATTCATCACGATGGAGAGCGTTCCAGTCATCCGTCTGGCATTGCACGGAGCAATAGAAGACGGTTCCGCACCCGCGACAACGTCTCCGAGGTGTAGGCTCATCGACGACGTTTCCTCCCTGAAGCTCTAAATGCTGTAAAGGCGAAGGCGGCCGTAAGCAATGCATTCAAAGCCGAGGCATAATAAAGGGTACTTACATTCAGGTTATCGCATGCGAAAGCAAAATATCCCTTCCGTTCAGAAGCCGAAAGCGAGGTGATATGTAAAGACGCATAGAAGAACCGCCACAATGGGCATTCGAGTCCAGGTGGGGTCGTCCTGCGGTTATTGGTGTAATAGATTGCGAGAGACTCGGCAACCGCACGGGAGATGCGTGGGTAGGGAAGGTAGGACGATAGATGTTGGAGGAAAGAGTAAATGATAGCTTCTGAAGAGCGATCATTTACTGTTGTTGGGATGCACTGCTGTAGAAGAGGGGTGAGATCTGCCTGGGCAAGCTGACGGATCCTGGAGAGTACTTCTTCTCCATCTCTTTCGGCCATGTCCATCAGGCATCCCACTTGCGCGATCCTCCATCCGGCGATCGAAATCGGAGCGTAAAGTAAGCTGTGAGCGGACCTCGTGAATGCTTTCAGAGCCCCTTTCTTGACTGAATATGTCCATATGTTACTCCAGTTTGGAGACTTCGCCAGGCATTCCGCCATTCGAATGTAGAGCTCTTGCATCTCGAGAATAAGGTGTGTTCCTCCTACAGTGCGATCACTTTCCAGGGCAGTGAGTTGCGCGGTGAACGACTTGAAGAATGATCGGGCTCCGTTGGAATTCTGAAAAAGGTCCACTGTCGCTGCTTTGATAGAGTCTTCAGTGTCGATGAAAGCGCTGAAGAGGCGTGTCATGGCGCTAGTGGTCTCAGAGCAAGTGTCTCCTTGGCTGAACTCGCCGATCCACATCCTAAAAGCCAGGTCAACGGTGACTGAGCAGTCTTCAATTATAGCGCCCGGAGAGAAAGGTTGTCGAGGAGTGCACTCGGCGAGGAACTGGGCGATAGTTGAGATGGGAACCTGGATATCCTCGCGCGGCATGGTGCGTCCGCAGTACTCGAGCGTAAAAGTGAGCCAAAGGAGAATACAAGGCCAATCCGCTCTCATTATGTTTGAGAATCCAGCACGTGAGGGTGGACTAGAGATAGCCGCCTGACCAACGCAGCGGACTATGTTAAGGCACAACAGCGCGCGTACGACCGGCTCAAATGCGACTTCTTGGCCATGGCCATATGCCGAGCGAGGGACAGGGTAAGAGAGGGGTGGAGTTTGGAGGAGTGGCATCACAACGTCGAGTGGCTGGAGGTCAGAATGCTGGTAGGGGTATGCGACCAAAAGTGCTTGAAGGTCGGTGACCGGGCCTACTGAAGCTCTCGCCAGTAGCTGTTGGAAAAATACGCGTCAAATCTAGAGAAGGTGTTTCATACGTAAGGGAACATACGCGTCGAGCATGGTATTCTCCCTGAGAGGGGCGAGACATGGCTTGTGAGGTACGTAGAGGAGAGATTTCAAACGCTTTCAGCTCATTGTTCAGTCATTTATTTCGGTGGGACACCGACAAAGCCACAGCCCACAGCCTCACAAAGGAAGGTCCAATGCCTCGAGGACATAGTCTTTGACATTACGGTGAACGATGATAAAGGTGTAAAGAGGCCGCGTTATAATGACTCTCAGGCTCAGTAGTATTCTGCTTGCAGATGTTTATTGTCGGGGGTATTGGCCTCTCCTTATCCCACAACCATCAGCTCACCCACTCGACCAGCGATGACCAAACGGCTTGTGCTTTCGGGAGCTCCTCAGCATATTCGTTCGCTATCAAATGTTTATCGATCTTGAACATCGAAATGGAAGAGCTTCAACAGATAGTATGGTACGCCAAGTTAACAGTCGCACTCTAAAGCGGGTTGCGGTGTTCATCGGCAAATGTACTAACGCCTTCGTCCATTTGAAACTACCTTCTAGGCAATCTTTACTATCCGAATCGAATGGACCACATTCTTGGCCTCCCAGAAGCTACCAGTTATAGGTGAATAAAGAGAGGCACGTGCTGTGTGGCAGGATCGAAGTTGTGGCAAATATTGCAAGGCTCGAGGTCCTGCGGTCGTCGCCTCTTGCTCTTGGCATTCTCATACAATGTACGCGTCTCAGGATAACCCCCAAGGAGAGCCAGAGCCCGACCCCTCGAACTCGGTCGGAGAAAACCAGCAACACCACTTGAATCTCCCCGACGGTGTCGGGGGACCCCCTTCACTTCCCCCCAGCGGCATGCATCAATCCACTGCTGGGGGAGTTAACTCTGTGCCCAGTGCGTATCAGGATCGACTTCAGCACACTCTAGCTATGCCACGCACATTTCTAGGAGGGAGGGCGCCAGCGGTAAGAAGCACATTCGGGAGTTTCAGAAACCACCCGTATGAGTACGATGATCAAGTACCTTCGACTTCGATTGTGCCCTCGCCAAACTCCTCGAGACACAGAAGGAGGCCAAGCTCGTCAAGTTCATGTACATTTCTCGTGACTCATTGTCTACTGGAAAGAAGCTGACTGCAAAATCAGATCGAACTGCCCTATCATTAACTCATGAACATGGAACTCAGGGGTCTCACAATCGAAGGCGACGGACAGACACACAGGTAGGTTTACTTTATTACGCTATCTCCCAGATGTAAGAAATAACTCGACCATAGAATACGCAAAGCCCAGCGTCAGGAAGCCTGACTCCCAGAGCTCTCGCTTCTTCGAGCCTTTCACAAGTACTAGGTGCTGATGCCACTCAGGTAGGTTATGGTGTGTGTGCAGTGTCACTTGTTTTCACCTGCGTACCTAGACATCACCAACGTTGAACGAGGATGACCGGATGCTTCGAATCCACTCTTGGGCATCTGGCGTAAGCGCAATCTGGTTAAGTCAATCGAATGCTTCTAATTGTTTTCCAACATAGCTTCCAACGGATACGACACCTACCCCACCTACCTTGTACGCCCATGCGTCAGGCCACGAAGGAGCTTCCGGCAACAGTTCCAACAATAGCACAGAGTCGGGTTCTTGGCCGAACGCTAGACCACAAATGTCGATGGCGGATGAGCCCGGACTTTCGTATGGCGGTGAAGCCGTATATGGTGATCATAGGGGCCAAGCTATTCCTTACGTAGCATCTCCCGCAGCGTTTGGGCAACAGGGGACCCCAATAAGTCAATACTACCCTTCATCCTCGGCCCAGGCTTCGTACAACCAAAGCTATTCGAATGAAGCATCGCATATGGACCCACACGGTTTGCAGCAACAGAGGATCGCCCACACTTCGCTCCCTGGTCAATCGAACGAATCCCCGCGTCTGAATCCCCTTGAAGGCGACGACGGTCACCCCTCATCACATCGTGCGACGCAGGCGCCCATGTCCCAGCACACTCTGGAGCAGCAACTCCTTCCATCTCTGCATACTCAAGGGGAGTCGAGTGATCAGGTCGGTCAAATCCCATCTGTTATCTCATAGCCGTCTGACGACAGCACCCAGCACGCCTCTTTCACATCGAATCATCTGCTAAGCGACACCCAGCATCATGCATCGCTGCAACAAACTCAGTTGAGCGCCTCTCAGCTGGACGGCATTGAACATGCTGCGCACCCGGAGCTCAGCGACATTCAGCAACACGTATCGCTGCAACAAGACCCGTTGAGCGCCTCTCAAGTGCTTGGGATTGAACAAGCTGCGCGCCAGGAGCGGTCTACCTCTCAAGACACCCAGGTGGAGCCCACTGAACCTGTCTATCCAACCTTCCAGAACGGAATGGAATGCCCCCCACCCGTGGCGCTGCATAATAACATCCAGCAATATGCGTCGTCGCGCCAAGCCGGGCTGGGCCTTCCTCATGCACCCGAGACTCAACAAGATGTGCACCAGGATCTTCCGGTCGCTGATAACCCCCAGGTGGAGTCGAATGAGCCCTCGTCTTCTGCCATCCCGGACATGCAAACACAACCTGGAGTCGGCATAGCGCAGCAACCGCGCTACGGCGGCCCTCCCGTACACAGCGTCATCCAGCAAAACGCATACCGAGGTGACCCGGATACTCGTCAGATGCAAGGCATCGAGCATGCGCATCTCGGTGGCTCCATGAGTCAGCAAGTGTCTACACGGCGCCCACTTCCAGCTGTGCCCGCCTCGTCGGGTACAATGGCTTTGCTTCAGCATCCGCCGATCCCTCCCACTTCAAGCGGGCCCTGGCAGGAACAACGACACCAATCCAGAACGTATGGACCCCACAGCTTGACTGGCCATCACACTCAACCCAATTATGAAAGCTCTGTTCCGGGGCCTTACGGTGGAGAGACAACACTGTATCAGCATCGCGACGCGAGCACGTTTGCCCCTCAAGCAGCATTGTCGAGCTTGGCTCCGCCCGGCCCACAACCCGCATTCGTTCCTACTCAATTCAGCAACAGCAGCAGTCAGCAGCAGCACCGCGCGTCACAGATTCCGTATAACTCTTTGGTCCATCCATACGCTTCACCGATTCCTCAAGTTCCTCCCAGGTCCTCGAGAGCCAGCACGTCATCCAGGGCCGTCTCCAGTATAGCGAGCGGCGATACGACCCCAAGGGCTATGTCACGACTCAGCGTAGATGGCTCCGAGATGGGTTCCTTGCGGAATGGAGAGAGCAGTGTTCGAAAAGGCAAGCATCGCCGTGTAAACAAAGATGACGAGAGGGATCAACACGATCGTCCTGGGACGGATAGAGGGGGAGCATCCTCTGGAAATCATAATACTGAACCCCAGTTCGACTTCAAGAATCTGATGACAGAACAGTTCTCGCATTTCCAAAATGCCATAGTTTCCGCTTTGCGAACCGCAGTTCCAGTAAGCGCGGCGGTATAATTTCAATTGAGTGGTTTAGCTGACGATATATTAGCCGAATGTTGTGGTAGATGCGAACTTTGAACGGATCGAGGGCCGACTGGAGAGCCTTACCCAAACTCTTGTCAAAAGCTTGGAGGCAATGAGCAAACATCCTACGCGGGCACAACCATCTTCTCGTGACTCTGACGCAGACTCGAATGAAAGCGGAGAAGAAACGAGGAAGCTCCAACCCCTGAAACCGAAACCGCGCCCAGCTCGCGAAAAGGTTCTAGCCGTACGTAGTCCTTGGCTTCAACCGTTTCTTTACTGAAGTGCTGGTAAATAGCGGCTCGTTAGGGAGCACTACAACCTTTTGGTCGATTATGATGCCCCAGCTTTGCCTCACCAGGCATCTGTCGAAGCATGGAGACCCGAAGCGGGGCCGTGTTGTACTGTCGAAGAGTTTCGGCTAGACCTCAACTCTATACCCTCAACACCGTGGAACAAATCCGCCCGAGCCGTCTTTGTCGACAGTTTCCTCCACTCCGACAATCCTGAGGTTGATTCAATCAAACCCTCTCGGAAGGAGGTGGAACGCCTTTTCACTTCAAACTTTCGCAACTCCAACGTCCGTATGAAACGACAGATAGTAAATGGTGCAGATCCAGCGACAATCGAGCAGATGAAGAAAGCCCGTAGGGCAAGGGAACGGAAACGGAAGGTGAGCACAGCGCCGTTGCTTAAGAACCTGTCTTGGAACTTACACCTTTCTAGTTGTACTGGCGGAGACTAGGAGCCGCGCGGCGGTATAACGAAACTTCCCATCATATACGCTTTATCCGGCTCCTCGGTGTAGATGGTATGAGTACAGACGAGAGTGACCACGATAATGGCACTGGGAGGCCGAACTACCGTGTCTTGGTCAAGAAGTGGCGTCATCCTCAAGGAACGAACTGCCTGCGAACGTTGGATGGACTTCACAGGGACAGCAGGTTCCGTCCAACCCGACGTATAGGACCTGGTGCACATGCTCACTTCCGCCAGACAAGTGGTAGACCGTCATCCAACCCTCCTGTACACGGGCTTCCGGAAGTGTTCTATAATCCGAACTGGTTGAAGGACCTCACGGCGGCAGAGCGACAGGATGTTAAACCCCAGCCGTCAGAGCCGTATGACTTCAGTCATGATCCATTCATCGAAGAGTACGTCGATCCTTACCTCAATCTTTTGTATGCGAACTCTAACACCCACGCACGATTAGCTTGTCGAAGAAGAATGGGCAGCAATATGGGTCATTAAATGCATTTATCTAACCAATTTCTGGGCCTCTATACCCTAGGAGTGTATAACATGTATAAGCGAGATAATCTATGCCTTTGTAGCTTCCTCGATCAGAGCATCTACTGCCGCAGCGGCGGTCCAGCAAGTGCGCACAGCTTCATATCCAAACCTGAGAATTCGTCAATCATTCGCTGACGGGGAGTCAAAGGCGATCGGCTTACCCATAGTTATAGGCTACGACAACATTGTTTTTAAGTTCGACCTGAAGGCGTGGACCACCTTCGCGCCCCGCATAGATGTCGCAATATTCTCCGACGATCAATGGGTACAAGACGTCGAGCGTTGCCTCTGATCTGCCAGCGTCGTTCTCGGCGGCGGATGGAGTTAGTTCTGGGCAAATTGAAAGGCCTCTATTTAGGATTCGGTCCGTCATTTCAGGGCGTGTCTTCGGATACCTATGATCACAGTACAGATTAAGATCACCATGCCATGCGTCCATACGAACATACAAGGGCTCACCAGTCATTAAGTGTCATAACTCCACCTACAATGACCTATCCCAAGAGTCAGCTTCTCAGTAGTTGGTCCAGATATATAGAAGGGCTGCCCACATCACCGTTTCTTAAGGGGATGACAAATGCTGTTGGACAGTGGCCCCCAGTATATGCAGCCTTCCCAGCTACAACCCATGGTGCTCGTAGCCGCCGCGTCTCTATTCGCACTGGATGTATAGAAGTATCTTCCACGCCCCCAAGGTACCTCGTCCCGATTCCTGTACATACCACTATCACGCGGGGAGGGGCAGAGATCCCCGACCTACTAAAGCTAGATATGCCACCTTCTAGTAATTGCTGAAGGTGTCGAACGGAGCCCCGATGAAGAAACCCGCCACCTGATAGAAACAAATTCAATAAATCTCTTCGATAGTGCTCGACGTCCACCGAGAATGTCGAGAAGGAGACTCCGAACGCGGAGGTCTGCGGATTCCTGTCAGGAAGCCGCTGGAACTATAACTCGCTTGAGATTCAGACAGTCATTTGCGAGTGTGCAGACCACATACTTCAGGTAGATATGATTGGGGCATATCCAGCACAGTTTCCTTTCCCGTCTTGAAGTACTCTATCATCGGGATGCGCCGAAAACAATTATACAGCGTCTCAGCGCGATCAGATAGGCCCCAGAGGTAGGAAAAATTGGCCATCTCCATCTCTATTATAGGATTGAGGGAAATAATCTCTGAGATAAAAAGCGACATACGATGATAGTTCCCGGGCTTTTCTAGCTTATAGCCATGGAAGCATCCCTGTGCTCACCAATCCTTAGTCGAGACTCACGCCGTCCACCGTATTCAAACCTGCATACCGATATTCCCATAGACCATTGGGTTGGTGGTGGATCATTAGGTAGAACTTCAGCCACCAAGTGCACTTCGAATTCGTTCCTTTCTAGCAACTGAATCGCAGTTGTGAGCCCGGGAAGGTCTAATTGTCTCGATCAGCATGGCCTTCAAGTCGGGTGTAATCACGCCCTACCTGCTCCTACAACGATCGCGTGGGGTTTGGGCTCCATCCCAGATCGCAGTCCGGACCACGAAGAATGAAGGCTTAAGCTTAAGAGTCGGTGTCTACCCTATTCGCGATTCCCAGTGCGGACTTGCAAAAGGGGATGATGTAATCAATGTGGGCGCGACGGTGTCAATTAGTGGACCTTCACCCATCGCTGAGCCACCAGTGCCTCTCTTTACTTTCAAGTACCAGTCAATGCCCTCTTCAAACGGAAAGCGATCAAAGGCAGCCCCTTCCAATGGATTAGAGGAAAATGAACTTCTAACAAGAGTCCTTCGCTCGTTCCCGTGGTTTACGGATGTCGCCCTCTGCAATCCAGATATCACACTCGCCGTGCAGCGAGTACCGTCAGAGTCTGTGGCTTATGAGGCTCTAATATCAGTGCGTTATGGAATGACCTATACCGTCGTACTTTTTCACAACATTATGATAGACATTGATCAAGAACATATCCCGGCATCAACTCAGCGGGCCCTCTTCCCCTGTAGGTTGGGTACGAGACCACCTTTCCGAGAAAGGGACCTTCCGACCTTCAGCGTTCAAGAGTAACGAGCGCACCAGCCGTCTGGCTTCCTTCCTTCTGGAATATCGTCTTCTCGATGTCATAATGGCCTTGGGTGTCGGATTTTCAAGTTTTGGTCGGCTGGAACGACAAGCTATCCCGATCCCTCCCAAGATGGTATGCACATATCACTTTTCAAGGTTTAACTTCGATTCTGAAATGGTGATTAGTATTTCTCTTTATTTTCCGACTGGCCTTCCCTTTTGCGCAATGGCTTGGAATTACTTCGACAAGTCGAATGGCAGGACACTGCTGGTGTGTGTGTGCCTGGTTCGTGCGATCAGACAGCGACTATACTGTTATCCCTCGCGCGTCGCAGTGCCTCTATCGAGTCGCATAACATACTCTCCAACTTTGAGGCTGCTGCGGCGTATCTTAGTCTGATTTCCAAGGTTAGTCGACTTTCCACTCTATCCCGATGAGAGTTCGAAATGTATTTGATAATACGAAATAGGGCCTTGCCGAGTTACCCTGTACCATGGTCGAATTCAAGTCATTCTTAATTAAAGTCACGTAAGTGCCACTCACCATTCTACTCTCTTCCATGTATTCAAATGTCGTGCAGCAATAATACTTTCCCAGAGCAATGGGATAACTTGATGCGTTGCTTGAAATCCCCGCACTCGTTTAAGCTGCCATTACATCTTAGTCTGGGTTTCTCTCCCATCTGCCTTTTCCTCCCATCGAACCTGATTACGAAGGACCTAAATCGAGGGATGATCCTGCAGGTGAGATCTCACCAGTGATTTAACGCCCAAGATATAGCTAAGCAGAACTCCAAAATAGATGTGGCAAGGTATCGGAGGTGCTCTACCTTCCATTCTAGCCACCATCAATCGTGAAATATGGGCAGCCCTGTGTGACATGGGTCTAGGTTTGCATCCCCCGATTCCTCGTCTTCAGGTTCTCTTCCGCAGGTTAGAAGACGTTATCAACTTCACCTTGATCTCACCAGCAGATGCCAGCTGGCTATCCGGGGGTCAGTCTACTCCTCGAAGTAACGCGCAATCAACTAACTGGAATCATCCTAGGACCGACACCTTCTTCAAGCACGGTCAGAGACGGAGCCACAGGGATCTCCAACCTCGCTGCACCGCCAATCAGTGCCAACAACGGGATCGTCAACCGGATTGGTGAAAACGAAAGCGCGCCAGTGGGTTTGATGGTCCTCATGTCATAGCGAGCTACAACCTGAACAACAAATGTTAGATCACACCAAGGCGTAGTCCCCGGGGACATCTGGGCGGTGTTGTATTTTCAGTGCAAGGGGCCCTTTCACTTTCAAACCAGCGTACCTCCAGTTCCTCAAGAAGCCGAACACAGGTTCCTAGGGCTCCGAGTGCTAACGCTCCAAGCCAGGCCACTGCGGTCTCGGGGTCGGCCAGGAAGCGAACCTCTTCCACTGCTGGGCTTGACCCAGTGCCCGATGTCCCCGTGAAGAGAAACAGAGTGGGCTCTTCGCTTGAAGGGGGGATTATAACAGAGGTCATTGACCTGACCATCGAAACAGTGCGTGCATCGCGGCAGCGAGTCTCAGCTGATCACCCAGACTGATGTGTTTCCAGGCTCCTCCTCCAGCCATCGATTTGAAACTCCCCCAAGTATTACCTGTAATGCGGCACGTTTAGCTATCTTTTCTAGCATCCCTCTGACGTTCCGCAAGGTTGGGTACCCCTCCATTACTACTTACCTCCGAAATATTTCGAATTCGGAGCTTCAAATCTTCGCTTCCCACTACCTGGTGAGCTGACCCGGTCGGCGTCTGCTTTTACGCTCTCTCACCCCCGCCATAGTATCAAGAGGAGGTGGCATGGCACAATAACATTGCGAGTGCTATGATGGGTCACCCTGCGCACCCATTCGAAATCGGCGCGTCTTTCCAAGAAGTTAACGGCGAATTCTTCCGGTCACCCGCACAGACACAATCGGCACTAAGCAAAAATCACTTAGTGTTCCAGGAGGTAGAATCGGGAACCGTACCTGCACTCGATGAGGCATACCTGGGCGCCTTCGCCGCCTTAGATCAAGTTCGGGATATCGTAGGTTCGTGCTTAATGTCCAAATGATGGCTAGTGACGAGCGGGACTCATACGATCTGCTCTTTGATAGATTTTACTGGGCACCCTGGAGGAAGAAGAGTAGCCCATGGAACACTTCGACAAGTTATACAAGCCGCGAGGTCTGATACCTCTTACGTGCTTCAGGCCCCAGATATACCAAGCTCAAGCATCGCCCACCTACCCGCTAGTATCTCTTCAGACCTCGTCGCTTGGGACCTTACAATTGACCAACCTTGGTGCCGACGACACCGAGAGAAGCCTCGCAGCTTGATGCTCTGGGTATCTGTATCTCTCAAGGGCGCATATACTCCCTTTAAAATCCCTGACAATGGATTTGGGCTATTTATCCGTGTCTCTCACGGTTCGCAGTGGATCGTGGTCGCGCGCCCCAACGATTCTTCCCCAAGCGCTTCGGCCCAACTTTCGTATCTGAGTCACTTTCGACGGCCGGGGCTGGACCTCGACCTGTCCTCAGTACGGCTAGACGCGTTCCACGCGCGTTCTGGTACTTGCGTGTATGTTACCAGTGTAATAATCTATCCGGGCCCGCTCACTCAACGTACTCTTTAGCGTACTTCAGCCAAACACGCCGTATGCTGTTATTGCAAGCGATGACTCTATCTGTGAGATGGGCTACTATATAGCAACATCGTCCCTCCGTAGAACTTGCTATGGGTTCCTCCATTCTTTCGCAACTCTACCCCACGACAACAACCCCACCCACGACGTAGCGTGGACCATCTTGTGCAGATTGGTTCATTACTACCATATGGTTTACACTGGCGGCGTGTTCTCTTCGAGCCCCCACGGTGAGTAGATACTGCGTATGAAGTCGTTGTGAATTTAGAGGGTTGACGCTTGCGGCCTGTAGGGACAGAATGCGCACATGTCCCCAACATCCTGGATCCGACTGGCCTCCTGGACCTACTGTCTCTAATTAACATCATCGAGTTGGCGGAGCTCCTAAACTACGC
Organism: Ephemerocybe angulata; assembly: GCA_013368325.1. NCBI lineage: Eukaryota > Fungi > Basidiomycota > Agaricomycetes > Agaricales > Psathyrellaceae > Ephemerocybe > Ephemerocybe angulata. Next base: position 70,717 of record JAACJK010000019.1, read on the forward strand.
CAGCTACGAAGTCGCCGACGGATCCCCACCCGATTATCGGTCTCGGCACATTCTTGAAGTACGGCGTTTGTCGAGGGATATTGTGAAGTGGCTAGAGTCCCATCTGCACCTCCAAACCCAGGGTGGGCAGCCATTGGATCTCACTACTGACATATGGCACCCCTACATTGCGCGGCAGCTCAAAGCGACCATGTATCACGCAGCTCAAAACGAGAGAAAGTCAACAGGAAGTGTCACCCCTGACGAAATGAGGAGGCTCATACGACAAGTCTATTCTGAGACCTCTCGTGTACGTATTCACCTCGATCAGCTGGCTGGCTGGGTCCCAGTCTCTTTTGAATGGGCTGATATTGTACCCTTTACGGTCTCGCTTGCCGCATCTTAATCGCATCGCATTGTCGCCGTGACTTGTCGTCCCCTAGCTTCGTACATATCTCAACCACTGATATCTCTTTACATCCATCTTTACCATCCACAATAGACCTTGTTCTCATCGAAAGAAAGTCGAACCAGGCCATATGATAGGACAAATGAATCAGGAAAGGGATGATATAACCAAAGAGGCACGGTCTACTGGGATAATCTAAGTATACTGAGCTTACAGCACGTCACGGCTCCGATCTGCGTCGTGCGTTGAGGGCGGTTGGGCGGTTGGATCCTGTTACTGGCCCGCCGACACTGAGCTTCCGCTCCCAGCGCCTCCCTCGTGCTCTACGGAAAGCTTTACTCGCTTGGCCGGTGGTGGTTCGATGTCATCGTCCCCTGGGCGCTTCAAGCCCGAGCCTGATGCCTCGGCAACTAATGGTAATTCAGCTCAATCAGTAAGGCAGAAAGATGTCAAGACGGCCACGTACCGGTGAGATCTTCCTGAACTTTCGGGTCTTCCCAGAGTATCCTTCTACCCTCGGACAGCTGCGATGGATTAAGTCATACAGCTCCGAGATGATGATAAAACGACAACGCATACCTTGGTTCTCAATGCGACGTACTCCATGAGAAGCTCTCGTTTCTTCTGGAGCCCCTTGCTTAATTCAGCGCGGGCGTCCGTCAGCGATTTCCCAGCGGATTTGTAGCGAGAACTGGCAGCTAAGAGGTGGCCCGTGAAGCGATCGACTGTATTGACTTGGTTCTTCAGATAGCGGCCTAAGTTATGAATTCGGAGATTGTTTTCATCGACTGTCGTCTGAAGAATGTGGCGATGCTCAATGAGAGATTCGACCATTCTTTCAAATCTTCAGGACGGGACGTGAGGTATGAGATCGGAGAGCTGGCTTACGAGTTGACAACCTGGAGATCCTTCGCCGCAGTCGTTGGAACCAGAGATAAAGATATCTTTTGTGTTTCCCCGAGCTCAATAATAGCTCCATCATCACACATCAGTGGACATGGTTGCCTATTAGAAATTCTCGTAGATGAGCAGTGTGTGCAAAGCAGATGTCCTGTCACTTCGATGAGTACCGTAGATAATATTAATCTGAAGGGGGACAAACTCACCGCAACTGATACGCACGGCTCCTCGATTCTCAGGGTGGAAGGGCTTCATGCAGTCCCCACACAGCGCGTGCATGTTGAAACCTGAAAGTGGGCGAAAAGTGGGAGGAGGAGGAAGATAGAGAAAGATAGAAGACCATTGAGATCTGAATTTGAATGGCGTTCGTCAGACATAAAGCCACAGCTGCCACAGAGCCACAGCGAGACGCAAGTGCGGTGTACAAAGCCTTTGTCACCAGGATCGCTGAGAACGTGTCTGACCATGAGCGTTGCACCAGTACAAGATGATCACCAGGACGCCTTGAGGCTGCGTCTCTTTCTTAGGTCGCTGCCTATAAACTAGGTCCATCCGAGTCGGCCTCGTGTGCGCTATACTTAGCACGCGCCAAGCCTTCAAGATCGGCGACGCGCTACCACGCGTCAAAGGGTTCAGCAGCATCACAACGTAGGTAGACGTTCTTTCATTCAGTTCTTCATTCAGCCTCCTCGTATCGGAATATTCCCCTGCAATGTCTCGTCGCTCACCGGTCCTGCAGGTCTCGGTCTCTCGCAGTTTGGTCAAATTCAAGGTGAGTAAAATCCCGCGGGCTACGACCTTCACCTGCCAATATGTTGACTCTTCTCACCTTAGCCGGTCCTTAAGCACCTGCCTGCGATCCACTATAGCTCAAATCATAACTCACCTAGGGCTGTGTCCATTCCAACATTAGCGAATCCTGGAGGCATAGATCGATTTCCATGTGTCGAATCGGTCCTCGGCCCTCATGCTCATATTGAAAGTTCCACCGTCGATATTCAAGACGCGAAGGGCAAGACCCATTCCTTTGTTATATTCTACCAACGGGGTGGAGGCTTAGAGGTCAACCAGGCTATACAGAGCCTTGTACCAGGGTCCCAATGGAAAGGTTCTTTCATCGTCATGATGGTCGGAAAAGGTATCCCTTTCATTGGACTCAGGTCGGCGCACCGGCAACTCGCCAGTGGCGCACTGCAAAAGTACGATCTCTTCCTCTTAGTGTCTCCCCGCGCCATGTGAGATAACAAGTCCACCTTTCCAGGTTCTTTAGCGATGCCTCTGGAACCTCGTCCCTCACCACCTCACTCCTCACATCCGCTGCTTTGTAAGAGGAATTATCCGACCTTCGCTTCACAAGGAGTCGTTGACACCCTCTTTCTAGGCTACTTCACAGAGCGTGTCGCGCTTCTGCATTGTCTTTTTCGTCTTTGGTTCATGATCAGTAGTTACAGATATAAATTCCTCCATTCTGTTCATTTCAAAAGTGAGGCCAACCTGAAGTCGAAGGCATTCTGAAGCCAATCCCCCTAATTGTATTCTAATGGGCTCTTTGTCGCGTGACGTCACCACTCGGGCTCAATTCCAAAATGGCCAAACAAAGGAACTGCCAAAGTATACAAAGACTCGCGACTTGGAGGACTCATTCTACACTCATTCTACCCCCTCCTGCGTCTAACCATCCACACCCTCATAACCTAACCTTTTCATCGAATCGTCCGCTGCTATCTCGACGAAATGCCGACAGAAGGCCATCAAGAAGGGGAGGTCCTGACCTTAGCCTGTGCTGAATGCAAGGTCGGAGTGTTGCGAGACGAGCAGCTTGTGACGCTTATCTGTTGTGGTAAGTATCCTTTCTTAGTCTCAGGGCTTTCGCTGCTCACGTACCTCAGGGAAGCTTATGTGTTGGACTTGCCGCGGGAAGATAGGGGCCGACGTCTACATTTGTCCTTTGTGTAACGACACCTTCGAAGTCGGCCCCGTGTATTTCACGGGAAAGTCTACCGATGCTACCGACGTTCTAGGTCGGGAAAGGGATAAAGTTCGTGAGTGCCTCCTCCAAAGGTTTGTCATTTGGTTATTTCCTACCTATCCGTTACTGATAATCATTAGCAACCCTGTGTATCACGCCGTCTTGAAGGACCTCGAGGATACGAAACGTATGCTTCTCGATCAGCAACAGACTTTGGATTTGCAGCTCGTGGCGCACTGCAAGCTTAATGTATCACACAAGAAGGGGCTGGACAGGATCGAGGCTATCAAGGAAGACACCAAATCTCTGCGCAAGGTCGTGAAGTCTCTGCAGGAGGCGACTGAGCGCGTCAAGAAGGAGAACGTTGAAATACGGGCTCGTATCGAAGCATTCAAGTCTGAAGTACGTCTCTCCCACCACTTACTGGTCCTCGGCTTAACCTAATCATTATAAAGGGTGCCGGGATGGAGGATATCTTAACCCGCCTCAACGTACCTACCGATGACTAGTGCAGTAGAAGGCTCCATCGGCGCTTTGGGCTCAGCTTTCGTGCTGGGTTCAGCTTTCCAGGTTCCTCTGATGGCAGGGTCCGTCGCTCATGTCGTAGAATATGTCCATACTTCCATATCGTGTTTCATGTAACTAAGCCTTCTCTCTACCCACTGCAATCCCCATCATGCGATCTGAATGAGTTTCTGGAGAATGGAATATCTTTGACTGTATACTCTAGATTTTTAATCATCGTTTCTTCGTCCCGGTAGCCTTGCGCCAAGTTCGTTTGCTCAGTTCGTTAACTCAGAAGCGGTGAGGGTGGCATATAGCAGTGGCGACCAACCCTTCAGGTGCGCCACTCGCGGGTCGACGAAGGTCAAGCAAGACGACTCGCCAAGAGCGGTCCAAGCAGGAGAGCAGCCATAGGGACAGTGGAAGTGATCGTCTCGATGAGGTAACTTCTGGGCGCTGGAGGCATACCTCATCCCGGGCGAACCTGGGCGCCCATTGCGGAACGGGAGCGGAGGTTCATTAGCCTTATGACATCATAGGCAGGTATTAGGCGCCCAGCCGCGAGCGCTTCAGCACAAAGCAAAAGATCGCTAAGTGCTCCCAGGTGCAAAATCAGTTGAATATAAGTTACTTTGATCTAAGGAGGCGCAAAACGGGGGGTATTACAAAATAAGGGCGCGGGGAAGAGGAATGGCAAATGAGAATTTGAAGAGGCCCAGTAAGAGCGATAAAGCTATATATCACGGAGTTAAGCAAAGAGGACGATGGCAAGAATGACACAGGCAAGGAAAGTGTTCCCCATAATACATAAGAAAAATGCAACTAGAAGTAAAATGGGGAGTCGGAACGGGTACTCCGAGTCGGGACCGGTCGCAGGACGAACGATGGCAGGCTGATTGCCTGACACCTTGGGCAATGTGTGGTTGCAGCTCTTGATGGATAGCCTGCAAGGCAAGCAGATCTCTACGTGTTTAGTGTATGGGGAAAGGCGGTTTGATATGACGACGCCGCATGCGTCAGCGAATCGTCGGCATGGCTTGCAGGCCCGAAGATGGTCAGCGTAGAAAGTCATCTCGTGCTGCGAGGGAGCCCGTGGATTGGCGATGACCTCCTTCTTGCACCGCTCGATGGTGTCAAGGCAGCGAGGACAGGACTCCGGATGGGCGAGGTAGTCCTCTCTCGGTACTCCGACCTGTTGAAGTACAATGCACATGTCTCCATGGCTCGCCCATTGTTCTCTTCATCTTCACATAGGCGCTGCCTCTTTCAAACTTTTCTATTGTTCTAATGCTTCTTTGTTCTATATATATCCACGATCACATTGTTCATTCATTCCATCGTTTCACATATATCACACAGCATTGTTCTCACTTCTATTGTTCCATATTCGTACGTACTTTATTGTTCTCCCGATATGGATCGTCTATTGTTCCACACAGTATATAGTCTACACTGCAAGTGGGTAGTTCCCTTATCGAACTATCTCCCACTTGCAGGTGCGTCATGCTGTATTTCTCTTTATCTAACTTAACTAATACATCGAACTATCTCCCACTTGCAGTGGCTTCAACGACTTATAAACTTAGCAGTTTATCACGACCCCCCTTAAGTCCACGACACATGTAACGACTGCGGAGCAGCATGGCATGCACTCCCGTAGGTGGGTTCGAGTGCGAGGTTGCTTAGCCATGGCTGAGTTGGAGTGCTGAAAACAGGTATCAATTAGAATTAGTCGAAGAAGACTGTCAGTGGTCAGCGGGTATACGCACGTTCGGCTGGGGATGGGATGGACGACGGTTGCCGGGGACTCGTTGATGATACATGGAATAGAGGTCAAGCTGTCCGTTCTTCAAAGCTTTTAAGATAAAAACCCACTGTGGCATTAAACTTAATATGAGATCCATGCCACCATATTAGTGACCAGGGCCCATACGGGCCAATGCCACCATAGACGGTCAGTAGTGACCAGGGCCCATACGGGGCCACTAGAGATGCGTGATTCTTCCCAAAATGGCGTCGTCGGAAACGGCTGCGTCTGGGATGCGTAGTCTGGGCTGCGTAGATCGCACATTAGGCTGAGGATGGCACCTAGCCTAGACCTTGAGGACGTCTGGACACGGCGAGAGTGATCCTTGCGCATTCGCGCAGTTTCTGCCGGATTCGTGTCGTAGGCTATACGAGGTACGTCGGTCTGGAAAATTGGTCTGTGCGTGGTGCTGACGCACCTTGAGCAGGTGCTGCTCGACACCAGCCGGCCCACATCCCAACACGCCGACGAAAGCATTCGCCATTCCCGAAACCATCCGCCGCGTTCCGATTCGATGGGCTGGGGGGTTGGCATTCGTGACCTAGGCTTGATGCTGGTGCAATTTAGATTGATGTACTGCGAGTTGTACACCTGGTGAGTCCATCTTCGAAATATGCGTAGCCTTGAAGCTGACGTACCTAAGCCCTGACGCAGTCGAGCACCGGTGGTCGTTGACCCTCCCGCTCGGTCGAGCGCACGTTGGCTTCGTTGTGAGAGGATAGAGGTATGAGATCCGACGTGAGTAAATGGCTCTATACAACGAATCGGTACGTACTCGTGCTCTACAGCTAGCACCAATTGCACCACCGCATTTCGCTGCTCTCGATTTTCGTAGGCTACAAATCTCTGGTAAGCGGAATGCTGACTGACTTTGTATGTGTCGGTAGGAACGTCGAGACCGACAGTATAGACGGAGAATCGAGGATGAGGGAGCGATGGCAGTACGGGGAAGGAAGAGGTGCTTGATGATCGATGGCTACCCGGCGGCAGTCCCGTCACTGGTGCAGAAGCCAAATAAGCGCGCGATCTAATCAGCCCAGCATCATAATCGCCGCGTTGCTCCCACGACATGTCTTCCCCAACGCCCACCACCTCCTTATCCTCCCCCTCGGCCACCTCCCCATCGAGCCAAACACAGCCAAGGAACCCATCTCTCTACGTCTCTATAAGGTTCTGAGCACCAATTTCGACGACGCGGGAGGCTTTGGGCACGCTCTCCGAGCTCTACGGGACACCTGACGGCGAAGGCGACGGCGACGGTGCACTGATTGGAGAGCATGCGGCGAAGACGTAGGAGCTTGAGGAGGGATATGGAGAATACGCTCGCAGAGAGCGGTGCGACGTTTGTCCAGGCTCTGGGTGAGGTCGAACAGGTGCGTCTGCCGTTCCACAGGAAAGTTATCACCGGGCTAACTCGTTTACTGTTAGAGCGTCCTCGAGCCTTTCTCCTCCTTCACGCAGGAGAAGCAGGATGGTATCAAGACTCTCCTCGATACCCGCGTCGCCGCGCTCATCGAAGGACACACCACCTCCCTCCTTGACGAATCCGGCCTTTTTCGGCGTCTACCAAACCATCGAGCACCCGCCCAACACCTCCGATCCGCTGTCCCACTTCCCCGAGCCTGTACAGGCCATGACCGACGCCATGCGTCGTGTAGCCCTCAAACCCATCACCTACGACCGACTCTACGAAACAGGTCAGTCATAGCTTCATTAGATTCGGTCCAGGAGTACTTACGATGTGATCCACAGCTAGCTTTGACATCGCCGCCAGACACCCGCTCATCGTCAAACCCGCTGCTCAACGTCCTCGGCGGGCCGTCGAACTACGAAGTCGATGTGCGGAACCTCGCCAAGGCGACCGGGCAGCGCGAAGCGACGCCGCCCCCGCCTGCGGCCCCACCCGAGAGCGAGGACGAGGAGGCGGCCAAGGCGGTGAAGAAGGAGGAGGAGGCGCCCGAGGGCGGCGCGAAGAAGAAGAAGCGGAAGAAGAAGAGCGTCGCGCAGGAGTACTACGACACGAACGACCCGTTCATCGACGACTCGGAGCTTCGCAGGCCGGGTGTGCAGGGCATGTGGAAGGTACGTTCCGATTGGCTTGGGGAGGTCGATATATAAGCTTACAGTTTTGTTTATCGCTCCGTCCTACCCTATCGCCTTCGTCGTCCGAATCACCCCCTCTCGTCGAGCATGCTCGCCGTCCTCGTCGTTCCACATCCCTCGATATCGACGTCTCCCACCCATTCGCCTTCCACCCTCTCGACGTTCATCTCTTCGCGTCTCTCGCTATCTACCGGCGCTCACGGATAATGTGAACCTGATCGCGGTCGCCACCACGGCCGTCGCGCGTGGTGACCTTACCCAGAAGATCGGAGGCGTCGCGACAAAGGGGAATCGGGCGACTTTCATATCCCACAAAGGCCAAAACCTTTTCTTTCTTTTCTTTGTGTCTGTGGTGCGTACTCTTTGTCTTTTGTCAGTCGTATCTCCACTTAAAGTTTCCTCAGACGACACCTCGAAACTCCAGACTACACCCCTTTCCAACTCATTATCATCCTTGACTCCCACCAGACTTCCTCGATGTCCCGTACACATGTCGAATGTAAGCCGTTTGAGTATATCCTGCATGTCCGCTACTCATGTCCTGAATCAGGGATTGCTATTGCTATTGCGTCGCTCCAATCCAACGGACACGGCCCTACCTTAACGGTTCAGGCGATCAAAGACGCGGGTAAGTCCTCGGCGCTCTGGCCCTGCGACGTTCACTTACTTCTTCAACCCAGTCTTTGAAGAAGCGAGAAGTTTGAACCTAAGATTTGTACCTCGCCGACCGGCCAACAAAGTTCTCGCAGAGGCACTTATAATACTTGTACGTTATGCTTGAATAAGGCTTCGAATCGTCTAACAAGCTATTAGTACTTCGCCGACCTCATTGAAATGCAGAGCTTTTGCAAGCTGGAAGAGCCTGAAACTGAAGTTACGCTGACTAAGGACGTGTAAGTTCCATGACATATGATTCAAACTACCCTTTGAAACTCTGATTCCCACCTCTTGTAGATGGAACGAATTACCGAGCACCCATAGCCCGATCCTGCAATCGGTGAAACGTTTCCAGATTCACGAAGCTCAGATCAAGCGCTTCAATGAACTAGTCGTGTTTGTCGATCTTGATGCCGAGTACTCTGCCTCCGATGCGTCCTATAACGAGAAGGTAAGGTCCTCCTTCCCTCAGACCATCAAGCGCTAACGGTCGGTTCTAGGTTCGAACGATCGCCGACTCGCGCGGTGCGTTGGCGAACCTCCTAGCAGAGTATAAGGAACTGGTAGAAAGGAGTCAGCTCACGGAGGCCGCCCAAGTGCGTATACATTTCTTCGGCCCGGATCATCTGCCTGAGCTCTATATAGACTGGAACAGTGCGTCGCATGATTCTTGGGCTCGCGGACTTTCTTGGGCTCGCGGACTATGTCATCGGTCCTTCGCTTGAACGTTGGGATAGCAGGATAATCAAGGTTAGTCACTTGATATTTAAGCCATACTCCCCGCTGATGATCCGGAAGGGCGTAGAGCGGTGCATGAAGGGCGTAGAGCGGTGCATGGTTGAACTCGACGAGTGGGCTGAAAAGGTGATAGAGAAAGAGATCAGGAGGAAGGAGTATATCAAAGTCGTATGTGGATCCAAGATGTCCTCCCGTTTATTTCTGACATTCCTGCAGATGCAGACCGCGTTAAACACGGCGTTGGGTCCCGGAAACCACTTGCTATTGATGCAGAGGAATGAGCATTACGAGAATTTGGTCTCCAGGGATTAGAATACGTGAAGTTTGCAACCTTTTCGACCCCCAACCACAATCTGGAATGCTCTGTAGAATAACTGTTCTGGGTCTCGGGACGCCTACTTCTGGCTTGTGTCGTCGTCGCTATTGCTATTCTTTTGTATTCCTCTCATTTTCTTCTGTACTTTTACTGTTTACCTCTCTTTGAATGTGATCCCCCGAGAATATTTTCACTCTATTACGCGCTTAGCTCCCAGTGACCGCCAACACTTGGCCAACATAGAGCGGCGGCTCTGCGACGCCGTGTGTAATTCCCACGTCGGCTAATCTAATCAGTTCATTGCAGCAGGCACACGTTAAACCACCACCACCACCACAGGAACCATAACTTCTGCTGTCCTCGAACTACGTTAAACCACCACCCACCACTCGCCTCGCGTCTCAAGGATCCATAACTTCTGCCGTCCTCGAACACACCCACCACTCGCCTCGCGTTAACTTCTGCTGTCCTCGAACCACGTTAAACCACCACCCACCACTCGCCTCGCGTCTCAAGGATCCATAACTTCTGCCATCCTCGAACACACCCACCACTCGCCTCGCGTTTCAAGGATCCATAACTTCTGCCGTCCTCGAACACGACAAACCTGAAGCCAATGGACTCTGTTGCTGTTGCTGTTCCAGCCGAAGTCGTACAATGGGTAAATAGGAACTTCCCCAAACCTAGTGTTGACCAGGTACGGTGACGGACTCCTAAGAATGACATTAGATGCGCTGTGCTAACGGGCTTCGAATCTTTCGATAGGAGTGGCTTCAAGGCTGCTACGAGTGGGCAATTGGGCAGGATGGAGTGCGCCCCAACTCTCAGAAACTACTCGAAACCATACAAATGCAGCTCCTTAAATCGAGCCTCTCCGGGTCCATGGATTCAACCGATGGTCTACCCCAAGATATCGGGCATCTCAATTCCAATGTAACGTTGTCTGGAGTCCCAACACTTGTGGAAATCATCTCTGTCTCCGAAGTCGGCTCAAGCGCTTTCCAGCTGGATCAGGTCCGTAAGGCCAGAGAAGAACGACTACGAGCGGGCGGCTATGACGAGCATGGTGAAGGTGACGAGGAGGATAATTTGGAGGGGGAAGAGGAGGCTGATTTGGAGGTGGAAGGGGAAGGACCGCTTCCGAAGTACCCCAGGTCGATGCTGGCCTTTGTTCTCTCAGACGGGACTACCCAATTCCAAGGGATGGAGTATAAAACTATACCTCAACTTAGTCTGGCACATACACCTCTTGGGTTTAAGCTGCAGCTGAAGGAGGTCAGATTCATTTGTGGAGTCGCTCACCTTGAACCCGACAACGTTATACTCCTTGGAGGGGAATCAGATCTGAACCAGCACAGGGACTACTACCTCCGTCAAAATCTGCGAGAACGCATGGGGTACGCTGCACCCTCCACTGCCACTGTCCCACTAAGGTAGCTAACACGCCGTATCTGTAGGCTTCCTAAGGAACCCACGCCAGAATTTGAGGATGTAGAGGGAGAGAATGATGAGAATGGTGGTGCTGGAGCTCTCAGTCCACCACCCCCCACCCACAACTGAAAACACGCCATATTCCGAATGCTGCCTGGACTCGAAGATCTTGATGCCATCCTCCTCGTCCCGCTTCCGACTCATTGATTCTGTATGTACGTATATATGATCGAAGGCCAACCTTTACCCTTCAATACCATTTCTCATATCCTTCTCCTTCGTAGATCGACCAAGCTTAATTTGGAAGGCTATGCGAACCTCGAACATTGGGTCTCCGAGCTCGATAAACGCTCTCGCTATGCAAACTCCTTCTGTGGCATACTGATGAGGGCGTCTAATAGCTCGCTACGACTGTGCCACCGGCGCCCAGAAGCGAGCGCCCCAGAAGTTACCTCATTAAGATCTAGATGAGCCCCTTGACTTTGTGCCACAGTGCGTGTCACGTCTCATCTAATACCAAGTTGGATAGCCCAAAAAGTGGAGGTCTCCCAGAGGTTTGAGAGAACGAGACAATGATATATTGTACACCAACTTGAATAACATAGCTTAAGAAAGCAACGAAAGTGAAAAGGCGATCAGGAATACAACTGGGAGGCGCATGCGCCACCTGGGACCGGGGAGAATTCCAATCGTAATCGTAAGGCAACCAAGAATCCTACGCTCTAGGGTCCAGAGCAAGAACACAAGCAGGAGCAGGATTGTAAGGCGGAAGGGCTGCTTGAACTTTTGAGCCTCATTCTGGGGTTCGTCGGTTTCGTCGCACGTCTCGATGGATGTTCTGCAAGGCGGGCAATTCTCGACATGTCGGCTATACGGACCAAGACGGTTCGAGCTGGTAACGCCACATGCGTTAGCGGTGAGTCGGCAGGGCTTGCAGATTCGGAGGTGGCTTCGATAAAATTCCATGTCTTGAGGGGATGGCTGGGAAGCTGCTCTATCCGAGCTTGGTTTCGTGTCTGTGCACAGCTTGGCAAGGAGGGAATCTGCTATATCCTTGGTTTTCGTGTCTCTGCACAGCCTGGCAACTGTGAGGCATCGAGAACAAGACTCCGAATGTGCGACGTAGGCGTCCAGAGGCGTTCCACTCGACAACGCGCAGGCAGTAATTGCGTATGCACACAATTCGCACGTGTGCTTGTGTGAGCTGCTAGGGAGGATGGACTTGGGCGAGACTGGGGGTTGCTTGGAACCTTCCATCGGCTAACGACTAATCAGAAAGGCGCCCGGGTGAGTTGAGAAGAGGATACGCACTGTGGCCCAATTCCAACAATACGGTAGAGGGTCGTGGTTGGGAAGGTAGGCCGGATCCGGAAGAACGGGGATGTAAAAGTATACCATAGGTGGCATTATGTTGCCACAGGCAGCGGCTGTAATTTTGTATCCATGGTCCAAGAGACCTAGCCACAGGCAGTGGGTGGAATTTTGTAGTCATGGTCGATCGGATGGCCACCGGGTATGCTGCTTCCCAAGATGACGTCCGACGAAGAGCGCGACTGGCGCAGTCGCTGGGAGAATTAGTATGAAGAACCTCTTGGTACGGTGAAGGGTAGGACTGTGCGGAAACAGCAGGACAACGGAACGGAAAATAACCAGTTGAGCCACCTTGAAACAGTTAATATGAAGCATGGTTGGACAGTTAGTATGAAGCGTGGTTGGAAGGTCGATGTCACGCCTTTTCGCAGATAATATGCCACAGCAATGTCCTACGGATGTATTCACTGAGTGACATTTTGGATGTTCCACCGATGATATACGGTTGGGCACCCTTTCGTCAGGCAAATGACATGTAAGCTGTGGCGAGAGATGTATCTGGTTGTCAAATTGTTGCGGCAATCCTCGAGGCAGATATCATAGTGGCACAATGCTCGACGGTGATACATCGCTAAAAAATTGATATTTCATTCTAACTAAGGGGCCTTTGGACACCAATTATTTGTGTCGGCGTTAGCAGCAATGTATCACCCTGTGGCATCCATAATTCGCCGGAGTGAGGCAATGCCAGGACATCCCTCTCTCTTTTGTGGCACATACAAAGTGTGTCGCGGATGCATGAGGCCGTCACAAGCATCGGTTATTTCCGGCCACAAATTATCCGTGTTTTCAAGTGCCGCAGCGATGTATCAGCCTGCTACATCGGTCCTTCGCCCCTGTGTTAACTCAGTGTTGAGCAACCTGTTCGCGACACCGGGGCCCCTGGATACCCGCGACTTGGGAGCAGGGCCCGCGCGCGATGTTGAAGGCATCAGGGGAGTGATGAGAGCGAGTCAGGATGGGCATCGCGGCAGAGAACCCGATTGCGACGGCGTGAGCATTTGATGAATCTCGGTTCCGAATGTGGGGCACAGCCATGATGGAATTTAAGCGCCCAACTACGTTATAGACAAGAACTCAGACATACGCAAAAGTGATACAGCACAGTATCTTATCGCTAGTTCGATTCATCATATTAAGTGAGCTTTGCTTTGAACCTTTGAGCCCACTCCTTAGTCGTCTCCTTCCCGATTGCATTCTCGGGTTTCCCCCACCACTGCTCCTGAGAACCCGCATCACAGTCCAACTCTGCTTCGACCAAGAACTTGGCATAATCTTCAGGCCAACCAAGGCTGGATACGTACTCATGGGTGAGCTCCTCTGGTGAGATCGGCTTGTGAGTGATCTTGCGGCCAAGGACGTCGGTAAGAATCGCCGCAATCTACCATGACCAGGGAGTTCAGCTTTCTCAATACACGATGCAAGACAGTGGAAATATAGACGAACCTGGTCAAATGAAAGAAGCTCAGGACCAACAATGCGCTGCTCATTGATTCTGTTCTTCTCGCTCAGGAATATACCGACAGCGAACTTGGCAATATCTTCAACGGAGACAAATGGGATCTTCGCATTTGGCATCACGGTTTTGAACTCGTCCGCCTCTCGAATGTTCTTCCCATAGAACTCGTATATGTTGTCTGTTGTATCTAGCGTCAGTGCTGCTGCTGCGGGGGAGGGGAAAGGTGAAGTACGCACCAATGAACCAGGTGGGCCTCAGAGCGAAATAATCAAGCCCTTTCTCCTCGAGGTACCTCCATACGTTAGAAATCCCGAAGTTTGCCTCTTTTTCGACAGCACTGCCGCTGAGGAGAACAAAGCGCTTGACTCCGTGCTCCACAGCCTTGTCAATGAATAACTTGATATTCTGCGAAGGGTCGACGTATCCGGGGGGTAGTAAGATATACACTCCATGGATTATTTCCTCGGAGATGAAGGGGTTGGAAAGTGTGGAGGCGTCGAGCCAGTCGAGCTTGACAGAGTCAAAGCCCTCGGGGACACGTCCAGAACGAGATGCGATAACGACGCGTTGACCAGCTTCTTTCAGCTGGCGTGCAAGTGCACTTCCGACTTGGCTAGCGCCGCCCGTTATAAGAAAAGACATTCGACAAAACCACTGCGTGTACGAGAGAGAGTTAGGGCTGGGACGCGGTGGAATGGGGCTGAGGGGCATATCCAGTCTCACTTTATACTTAAGCCATCTTGACTATTAATCATCATTCAGTCCCGAGAGACCAGCTCTCGTTGATACTGGTCGTAGAATGTCAGGAAGTGCGTATGATAAATCATCTGGGATCGGAGTAGTGATCCATTATGAATATTTGAGGTTGCTTACCGAGTGCCCTGGGCTCTACGGCGAGGTAGATTGGCACAATGATCGACAGGTGGCCGCTGATCTTCCCGGCATCCGAGCCGATTGGGTGCATGCAATCAAGAACCAGAGACGATACTAATAAGGGTTAAGAAAATGAGCGCCCACCATTCAGTGGCAAATGATCATCCCCGAGCATCCGGGGTATCGGCTGTGATACACATCGCACTCCGATGTCTACCTAGCCACAATGAGTAAAGTCCTTAATAACTGATTGTCTTGGCCTTCTGGGAAGATTCCACAAGAGTTGAGGGACAAACACTGCTGACACTTGTCGGATACACAGAACCGCTTTCAGGAAACAGTCTTCCGTGAAGAGACCGGCATCAAGACGCACCTAAAGGTTAGGCATAAAATAGAAGATAGTGTATATAATATATGTAAATCAACATAGTCACAAACGAAATGGCATACTGGGAGTTGCGGCGAGGAGGGAATTCGTTCGCATCCATCCGCATTCCCTGAAAAACGTCATATCTAATTCACAAGCCATCCCGCATCGCTGCAGGAAGACGTCATGAACATCTGGTGACATCGAAGACTGCGATTCACTCTGTCTGAAGTGTCGGTGAGCTCCCATATACGCGAGCTATGATTTCGAATCATGTCTTGAATAATAGTGATGAGGGACGACTCCTCCTGTAATAACATGGTCAGTTAGGCTGTATATCAAGAAACCTAAATGTAGGGACTAACATCAGTGACAGCTACACCCCATTGTCTGAACACAGCCCTGGCTGAAGCGACCATGGCGCAGTATACTGATGCAGACAGATATGTTCGGGGCAGAAATATCTTCAGATAGTCCTTGTCATAGTCGTTAGAAATTATCGTCTCCCAGAATGCGCTCGGAGATATAAGGCCCTCTGCGTAGAGCCCCCCAAAATACATTGCAATGCATATTGCTACTGGCCTGTCAGAATTTTCCCACTAAGATCACTGAAATGAGAATTAGCACTATGGTGATATGATAACAGTGACTTACTCGTGGCAGGGTCAATATCACTTTGAGAATCTGACTTTCGACCTCCGATCTAAAGACTACCTCAGATACTACATCGGTAGTACCGATCGTGTGCGAAATGGTCGCGCAGAGGTGCGCCATCGTCCTGGGGTTCTCCAAAGAGCTTATTGCAGTTTTGTAGAGGATTGTTATAGCGCGAGAGATATTCCTCGTAATAATGCTCATATCACCACTTTTGAGAATAACCTTGGCAACATGCGAAGAGGTTTCGACGATGTCAGCGTGCGGGGCGAATTTGAAGGAAGGCCGCTGTGTGTTGGCGCTAGGGCTGGGAGTCAACATATTGCGTGGAGATGCATTGCGTTCTTGAGCGCGACGATTTATAGTTTTCTTCAAAGCCCTTGAGTGATCTCACGTGGACAGGATAGCTATTGTGATCAATTTCTCACGGGCGCCTAAAGGGTCCAAAGCACTCGCAAAGCGCCAACAAAGCCAACAAAGCATAAACTCGATACCGATATGTAAATAACTTGAAAAGAACGATCATTTTCCGAATTCGAATACGTACTAGTCCATTCATCTCAAAGCGTAAAGCACAGGAAGTTTGGCTCACGCTCCTTGAGACACAAGTTAAAGACCTTCTCTGTCCCATTCGAGCCCCTGTAGACTCCTGTGGGTTTGTGCAGATGCCAAGTGAGACGACTCAGAGATGTACGGTCCGAGGAAGTCTCCGAGTCGAGCGTATATTGTCACAAAACATCAGCGTCAATGTACGTGGTCGTCAGACTTTGTGAACTTCTTTCAAGCTATCGGGGGAACTTGGTCAATTCACTTGGAAAGTCTTGGGTCGTACGTATGCACAATGTGTTCGCCCATAAGCTTTGGGAGGTCAGCGCATCGTTCAGTTTTATGAACGCGAAGTGCTTCACAGGAGATCTTGGCCCAGAGAGAAAACAGAGTAGAAACAGAGAGGTAATTAGCAGAAACAAAATGAGAATACCGATAAACGGCGGGGGTAAACTGAGGAACGAAAACTACAGGTGCTTGGTAGAGAGAACCGGCCGAGCGATGCCAACTCGCTCGCACACATGCCCTCGCATAGCCCAGATTGTCTGAAACGGTTCCAAATGTATGGCTGGAATCTCCGGACCCTCCCTTATCAACACTGTTGCATGCTATGCTTGAAACGAGTGTTGAGGGCTAAACCTTTGCCCCGTGCCTCAGCGCGTGCACCCCATCAATCGCCCGACCGAGGTCCCTCGGGCGCCAAACGGTAAGTGATGCCCCAACTCTCTCTCCAGAATCGGTGGCCAATCGGTGGCATCCCTACTTCTGTCTGGAATATGCGCCGAGACATCGAGCTCCTAGCAGATATCTATATTGACTGTAAACTTCTGCGCGCCATTTGAGCCGTAGAGTGTACAAAGAGTGTACAATCTGATGCTATACAGCGTGGATCCATCATAAAGATAAGTTTTTCCCATCACCGATGGAAGGGTCTGCGCTGATGTCGAGGATGCTCTGGGTCGAGACGAGATCGCCGTAGCGAAGCAAAATGAGATGAGTCTAGACTAGTATTCCAAACGTATGGTCGTCCGCGTCGCGTGGCTAAGAGATGGGAGGTGTGGAAAGCTGTTAAGACCTACTAGATGATCAATTCTGCACGCGGGATAACGCCATTTTACTCCCAAAATGAGGGCGCCTATCGAAAATTGGGGAAGTCGTAATATACGTATCGAGGCCAGAGCGCAGCTTAGGGTGTGGTACTCGAAATACGTGCAGGGAAACATACAGGATTATCCCCACAGAATCATCGGCATGGAGCTCAAGCATCAGATTGCGACTCCGCATTGAAGTATAAAACTCAAACGTTCACGAAGTAGTCATTATCATCGAGTTTCCTCTCCCCTCCTCCAAAGTAACCTCCGAGGGCAAACTCTCTCTACTTATTCTCTGCGTCCCCTTCAAGCAACTCCAGTGCTCAATCTCAACATTCATGAAGACTCAGATGGTGTCACTACCGGCTTTTGCTGCAACCCTTATCACGTTGTCGACTTTGCTCTCCCCTGCGTCTGGGAGCCCCACACCCGCCGTCGAAGCTGCCCTCAACCGAATCGTGCCTCGATCAGTCTCTTGCTTTCCCCTTGACCTCCAGCAGGTGTCGAGATGTGAGTGTCACTCCGTATGCGCGCCCGCATCCTATATTAATATGTACTCGATGATTTCAGTGCCCGCTTGGAACAAGATCGTCCAGTACGCGGAGGATCAGTGGGGCAAAGGCGGCAAATTCCTCCTAAACGACCCCCAGGTATGTTTACCGTACAAGTCCGCCGCGACCCAATCTAACATCATACAAGTACCCCGACCGTATTGCTGATGGGTGTTTGGATGCGGCCTCAATCCCTGTTCAATACAACGGTGTGTGATCTCGACTGAATTCAAGTGTAGTACTTGCGCTAAAGCCTGAAAGGTCAACCAAAATGCAGTACTTCGAACCGACAGATTCAGGGTAGTTCCAATGGCACGAACCAAACTATAACGTTCATACAAACAATTGGGGATGACTCCAAGACCTCATGGACTGTCACCAGTACGTAAACGCAAATCAATTCACCGGGGGTAGTATACTTATGAAGATTCGTTAGAGGAATCGTCCCTCGCTGTAAGTGCAGAGTTCAAAGCCACCTTTGACTACCCTGCCGTCGCCAAGTTTGAGGCATCCCTGTCCGCCACTGGAACCTGGCGAAACCAGAGAAGCGACACCTTCGAGACGACGTACTCCAACAAGCAAGAGACAAAGTTCGAGTTTGTTAACCGCGATGGGTTCGACTGCAAGTTCGAGGTGGAGACGACAACGTGCGCGATGACGGCCATGGCCAGTGCACCTGTTATTGCAACGGGGACGGTGCTCGTTGCTTTTGACAATAAAGTATGTAGCCGATATCTTCTTCTAGTATTTGATGTTGATGAAGCCTTCCTTTAAAAGCGTAAACGCAAGGGTAACGGCTCGGAGGGTGCTCATTACCATTGTAAGCCACTTACCCATCGTTTCCCGCCGAAATAACTGATGGAACCTCCTACAGGGTTCATCGATTTTGAGACCGTGTTGACGCCGCAGGAGAGGACTAGCTGGATAGATTTCCAAGGTCCGGTTAGTCTTACTTCAAGCACCGCGTACCAGACCAACTGCGTTAGACCCGGTGAATCGCTGTCGCATCTACCGCATCTAGGCGTGAAAGTCGTTGCACAGGGCACCAAGGTGTAGCGCAATTAGCCCAATGTATGGACGATTATGGCACTAGGACTCAGGAGTTCTTATGTATTACTAGTAATCCGAATACCAAGTGTGATCCTGGGTGATCGGGCGCTTGAGCCAGATGCCCAATGCACGATTCCTTAAAAAATTCAAGACGTGCGTCCGCGAACAAATCGTTTCGGGGACCGAGGCCCAGATATGAGGAAGAACTAAGGGGGTTTGGCACTATGAATGCCAAATCCATGTGGGTCCCGATGGTGAGATGGCCAATCCCTTAAGAAATTCAAGACCTGCGTCCAATATACCATCCCCAAGTACGAATGGATATTACCAACCTCATAACATCCCTATCCGCGAATATGCTCGATAGTAATGCAACGTACTTTGCTCCCATGTGGCGCATTCAGTGCCATTCACCCAATCGCGCAACGCGCACTATGTGCACATCGGTTGTAGCTACCCGTTGGAGTCGTCCAAACCTCCAGGCGCGTGTCGAGGTGAGCAGGCTCGGAATCTCGTCGAGCAGGTGGAGGGGGAAAGCAAGGCTGGATTTGGATTTGGCACTGTCTACTACATCGGTAAGTGATCCCATCAACATCTAATCTAATCTCAGTCCGTCCAGGGAGGATAGGTGGCGAGTGCCCACAGGCACTGGCACACCGTCATCTGCAATTCTCAAATCTGAGGAGGACGTACGTACTTATACTCGACACTGCTCCAAGCTGATAGAACCATGTACTGATGGTGCTCTTGATATAGCCACCGGCCAAGGGGAATCGGGGACTTGTCGTCACGGTTATGGTATTGCCAAAAGCTCACGCCGGTGCCACCGTCTTGGCTCGTGTCGGGTGGGCTCATGGTTTCCAGCACTCCATTGCACACCGTCCAGGACTCCAGGGTTAACACTGAACAGTACTTAGAAGTTAATACCCAAAAAGTATTCATTGAAGGTAGAAAAATATTCGGGTACGGGGAATCGAACCCCGAGCTGCCGCGGACTCATGAGAGGCGGCAATGTTAGCCGTTACACCATACCCGACATGCTTTGCAGCAATTGGAGGTAGACATGGGTTAACTGAAGGTGCATCCGCCGGTGTCCAATGTCCTAGTTTCACTGGACAAAGCGCTTCCAAAGCGCTTCACGAAATGTTCAAGGTCAAAGATGTCACGGTTTCATATAGAGTTGATAGACTCCCCGCAACTTACAGGTGCTAACGAGCGCACCAAGTTTATATTCAAGCGACCTGTTCTTTTTTCATTTAAGCGCCCGTATTAATCAAATCGCAGGTCGACCACCTTCACGACTTCGTCAGACACGGACGGGTCATTTGACGTCGGCTTGCATACTTCCATACGGCTCATTTCTTCACTTAAATCGAAGATTTTGAAATTTATACGCCGCTCAATACTTTATTTATAGGATATATACAGGTTTATGAAGGGGCTAGGGAGTGTACAATAAGATTATCAGGGCACACTGGCAGCGTCCCGGCCAAGCTCCGGTAGCTGGCCAGTGGGATTTGCATTGAAGCGTGCATTTTCCCACTCCCACCAGTGGGGAACAAAGTCAGTCCCACCCCAAAGCGCGAGTCCCACTGCCCCTCCACCGTTCCCACCATACTCCGCTTTGTCAGTGATACAGACTCGGACGTCGTTTCCTCTGGTGCGCATGCACAATGCACGTCATTCTTCAGATATGGGATTTGTACCGGACACAGGTACTAAGGCACAATGAACGCGAGCACAATCTGTGCTTTGTCCTCCCGGGCGTTTCTTTGTGAGCTGTTGCGAGGCGCATCAATAACCAGCCATCGCTGGGCATATAAAGCTGGGTAAGACGAGTCTCGTCCACTATTCCCCAATCTCGTCCTCGCCAAGATGAGCTCTCGAAGCATGAGACAACTCTCAACCACCCCATCCCAATCGGATGCACTTCAACACAACTTCCTCGCGCTTTCGCCAACTAGTTATCCGTCAAACAATTTGAATACGCAATCGTTTCACACGCCGACGGCCCCTCACTCCGGCCAGCCCAGCTACACGGCCTACCAGGCCCCCATCCAACCTTCCGCCTACCATGCCACGCAGGTTCCACAGGGGCATAACTCCACTGGCAGAGCTCAACTGTCAGACATCCCCGGATATGTTGGTGGAGGAAGCTTTGTTCATCCCCAGTTTCCGAGTCAGCCGGAACCAGGCTCCTCCTTCAGGCCCCCCGCTCAGGATGCTGAAAGGTTGCCCCTGGACCAGCTCCTAGCACAGGCCCCGCCGTCGATCCGAGGCCTGGTTGCAGCTAGCACAGGGATTGCTGAGTTCACCTCCAAACCCAACTGTAGTTGGGCAATCAGGTCGGATAGAGAAGAGGGTTACTACACGGTGTTCTATACTCCCCCGGGGGCGTACAACTTCAGGGTCAGACGCGACAATGCTACCAGAGAGGCGAAGAAATTTTGGAAAAATCAAGAATAATTTATCCCGAGCAATTTAGCATACACGGATTCAGAGTAATAAGCACGTATTTGAATTATGAGAATCAAAAAAGTCGCAGCATCGTTCGTCATGATCAGCCAATCGAGAGACCGTACGGGTATGTCGTGGTGGTGTCTACTCGACCAAGGTTATGGCAGAATCAAATCTACAATCTGAACGGGAGTCAAGCCCAGTGACACACCGCTCCCGCTGCTGTTAATCTCGTCGAGGAGAGCCCTAACAGCTTGAAACTGCTTGATCTTGTCTGACTTCTATTAGATGCGTGAGTAACCAGCAGTTCGAATTTATATGAACCAAGTGCACCTGATACTTGACAACCCTTCCAGATGTACTTGAGACGGCGTAGAGCAGTGTACTCTCCACTTTCCCCTCCTCAGCCTGTTCTTCGGAATGAACGAGCTTGATGGGCAGCAAGCCCGGGCCTGGGACTTTCACCTTCCTTTTTCCTTTCACCTTTCGTTCACCGTCCGAGTCAGCTCTCGTGTTGATCCACTCCAACACATTATCTGCAATCCCCATCCCTACGAAGCACACAATCTTCGGCTTGTACAGGGCAATTTTTGCGAGGAAATCTGGAACGCCAGATTGGAGCTCAGATTTCGAAAGTTCGGCCGCCGTTTGAGTCGATCGTGTCACAAGGTTCGTCTATATGAGTTTCAGACGAAGGGCAGCTGAGAGAATGTCGGTTTAACCTACCATTCCAAGGTTAAACCGCTCAGGAAGGGTTGCATCTTCACTCGGCCGGAGAAGAGTTGGAGTGAAGCCTACCCCCCTCTAAGACGCAAATTCTAAATGTCTGGAGAGGATGGAAAACCCACCTCCCTGGTGTAGACAGGCCCAAAAATGGTTAACCGGATTGGCGAAGTGGTGCCCCAAGGCCGCAGACATTTCACCTGGACTTAGGTGTGCGCATCAGTCTGCACTTCGGATTGACCAACTTTCGTACATACTTTATCCCACAGAAGACTACTAAGATGGTGCTATGTAGTCAGGTTAGATTTGGGTGGGCTATTTCGCTGACATACCGTCTAGACCTGGCTTAAGATAGTCATGCACGCCATGCTTTGGGCTCTTGTTTGACCCCTCCCATGGCAGTTCGACTTTCACTCTCTTCGGTTGAACCAACGCCGTATTTTGCGAATCCTCCTCATTCTTCCGCTTAGAATTACTCTTCGGTGAGTACGCAAAACCTGATATGAGTTTCTCAAAGGTGTTCGTGGTGCTGGTCATGACGGTGTGTGTCAAGATGGTATGACGCATTGATCTGAGTGGATATAACGGGAACGGCCTCTGAAACAAAGAACCCACCGCCACCACCACCACCACCACCACCATGACCAACGAGTAATATTCCTTTCCCTCGGCGCACTGTTCGCCACAGACATCGACGAGGCTGCTGCGTAACGCGCCCGAGAACGCGTATAAAAATATAACACTCGTTAAACCCATCGTACCACCACAACCACAACCACGAACGATGACCAACCATTCCGTGGTGCGCTGCCCACAGATCTCCTCCTCCCCTTCCCTGGGCAACATAGTCTCCGGTGTCTTGCCTTCGCCACGTCTACAGCACGATTTTATCCGCCAGGCCTCGGAATTTGGAACCCTGGCGATGGTGACTCGAAGCCGCGAACAACTCGTACACGTTTGCTAGCATGACTGGCTGGTAGCTTGGCTAGTACGCGCAACTATTATGATTTGGGCGTGCGCTGTACCCTCGCATTGCCCTCGGGGCAATACCCCCACCTCTCAGCCTGCACGACGACGCACCGGAGATTAGGATGCTTGTGCAGAGGTCCCGAGACATTCCGATGCCCCCCGTTTCACTCCGTATGCCTGTCGTCATGCTCGCGTCATGCCAACGGGAACGTGGTGGAACTCCGACGGTGAGAGGTTGTCTGAAAGGAGCGACTGGAGGAACTAGGGCAATTGCAAAGATTAATGAACAAAGGATGACAATGATAGCAGGTCACTTATAGCCGATGCACAAATATCTGGACCTGCATTTCAGAGCCCCCTAATTTCACCTCCAAGCCTTGTGTAAGACACCCTCGCCACCTCCACCTACCTGCGCGACGCGATGTCTGTGCAGCAAGCGCCGCAATGATATCGAATATGTCAGAGAATGGCTACGGCGCCATACAATATCCTGCACACCAAACCGCTCACCTCTCACACGATTTCATGGCATCGTAGCGTGCAGTACTGTCCCCTTCTCCTTCTTGGGGATGGACATCCGAACTGGCACCTCGGACAGTCGCCCTCGGTTGGGATGGGGGCCTCGTGAATCCGACGAGCCGCCCGTCCGCTGGAGATCACGAGGACCGACGTTCAGAATTGGACCATGTCGGCCTAAAACTCCAACACCACCACCACCACCGTGGCACTTCAGTCAAGGACCATGTTTCTTCGACCGACCTTCATGACCAACATGTCCGCTCAGTTGGACCTCAGTAGAATTGCCCTTTATCATTTCTAGGTAAGTAGGTGTCTTGGAGGTAACGGTCCAAAGTCACAGTAGTATCTGTGCGATGGGATACGAATTGGGTAGACGGAATAGACCAGCCAGTTATGACTTTGGAATCCCTCCCTCAATCTCCCAGCGAATACGGTTGAACGAAACCTGGGGTGCCTTATAGCACATTCTCCGCTCGATGACCCAGATGATTTGCTCAGGGATATTCCTTCTCTCCTGAGGAGTAAGCCTACACAACCAGGTCACTTCTGAATCTCTCAAGATATCCAGGCACACCCGTCCAAGCCAATTGTTTTCTTTACAAATCCAAGAACGGCTTGGAGGTGGCTGCCACCACACAACAGGACCCGGCATTGTGTTGACGCGGGAATGCTCGACGAGCAGCTTCACAAGCGCCTCAAGCGAATAGCCGCGTTGCTCTGCCTGTGGTCTCTGGTGCATGCACAAGATGCGCCTCGTCTGAGAAATTTCCAGAATGTCTTCCCAAAATGAGTGTCTTGCTTGGGGCCCCTTCCCAGTAGCGGCCCGAGATACCAAGAGTTCCAAAAGGTCCAAATCATCCAGCGAGAAGTGACCTCCCGAGAGCCTCCCCTTGCATTTCGCCCACGTCCTATCGTCTGCTAGGAGCGCTTCCGTGGCAAACAGGTATCCAATGAGTTCCATAGAGCAACGAAGCTGTCTTGTGGCCTGAGGGTGGTCCTGACACCTCAGCTGATGCACCGCCATCTGAATTCGGTTCTCGTCAGAACAGTCGGCTCGTCTAAGAATGAATTGCAAGTTACCGAAACGACCCGTACGCTTTCCAAGCATAACCGCCGCCTGAGGGTCGCGGCGTACCAAGGAGCGCGGTACACATGAAAGGCCGAAGCCTCACTACGTACCAGACGTGGGACGAGGCTGAGGTCGAGGCAAGTGAAATGATCAACGTCTCTTATTGGTGCTATCGAGGAAGGAGAGAGAAGAAGGAACGAGAAAGAGGGGAGGTCGCGTTAAATGGAGAAGTGGTGTTTGGCGATGAAGTGGAAGCCAAACACCGGTGAACTAGCTGGAACGCTGGGCCAGCGTTACACTCGCCCAGGTTTTAGAAGAAAGAAACGGTGGAGGAGGAGGGAGTGGAGAAAGAGGTGGATCGGTAAAGGATAAGGGAAGGAAGGAAAAAATTTTTGTACATGACCGCGTTTTCAAACGAAAGACAGGAACGATAAAAGAAACTACAATTACAATGCGCGGAAACGGGTGCATTAAAAACCCCTGTGGGGAAAAGCTACCGCCCGGCCGAAGAAAGAAAGTGAAATTCCATCGTAGGCCAGGGGTGGTTGTCTTCAGCGTTGGGCGATCCATGTTCGTAAGGCGTCTGTGCCGGCGAGTTCAGCGCGCGTTTTCCACTCGTCGTGGGCAGGTCCGAATCCTTTCCAGCGAACGAGGTACTGATAACCGCGGCCTCGTTTACATTCTTCCACGATGCTGTCGATGAAGTGCTCAACTGCGCCGTCTTCAAAAACGAGGGGTTCGGGATGGTCTTGCATGCGTCCGGGGAACAAGCTAGAGTCGGAAGGGACGAAAGGTTTTAGAACCGAAGAGTGGAAGACGTTATGGGAAGTGTCGAGCTCCTGTAAGGCAAGTTTGTAAGTAGAGGTCTGTGGGAAAGATTCGAGAACTTCGTATGGGCCCTCCCAGCAGGAGAAGAACTTCGCTGGGGCACCGGGGTTGGTTCCTTTGCGACGACGCTTGGTTGATAACCAGACGCGATCGCCGACGGCGTATGGAGTCTCCTGTGAACGGGAACAGTTAGCGAAAGCAGCCTGGCTTATTTTTGCGCGTAAAAGGCAGTCTTGGGCTTGTGCGACGAGAAGTTGTTGGTTCAGGAGGTATTCTCTAATCGTGGCGTCGTCGAGAGAAGAGGGGAGGTCTTGGGGTGTGATACTTGGGAGTATTCGTGGTGAGCGGCCGTAGCGTAATTGGAAGGGCGAGAAACCTATGGAGTCGTTAACGGTCGCCATGTACTGGAAACGCCATCAGCGAATTTGCAGATACTTTTTCCCATCCTTATACGCACTTGCATAAGTACAAAAGGTCGATTAAGGTAAAATAAGTCAATAAGTCCAATATACTTTGATAAGCTGGGTCATTTTACTTATCAAGTTAGTGTATACTTCTGTAAGGTATAATAAGTCATGTATTAAGCAGAAGCCTCACATAGGAAGTAATAGAAAGCAAGCGAGGATAGAGCACCAGATGCAGCCACACGATATTACGAGCAAATGAATTCAATTCCATGTATCCACTACTGACTACAACTCAATCACGGAACCTTAGGGAGCAGCTGCTACAGCAGGAGAAACAGCATTGGGTTCAACCGCGGTCGGCGTACTAATACTACTATCCTCACCCTTCACATCAGGTTGCTTCGGCAACGGGTCCCACAGGACATCGTGGATGATCTCGTCATCGCTCTCCTCAACTTCCATCGCCGCTGCGCCACTCGCCTTTGTGCTCTTGCTCGCCGCCTCCGGATCCGACTTCTTCCCAACAAATGCCCTCGCACCATCCATAATCGCCTTCCATCGTTCTTCACTTGTGGAAAGTGGACCGTCGCTGCGCGCGGCAAAATCCGAGGCCATTCCTGGTCATGAATTTGCAGCGATGCAGCGACGGCGATCAAACGGCGATGCCTGCTTTTTGGCCAGCCAAAATTTCCTGCATTTCACGACTCACGATTCACAAGAGCTTTGAGATTACAGCAACGGAACTCAGGGTATAAAAGAAGAATAAGGTTTATTGCAGCAGTATGTAGAACATAGGCCATGCCATTTCTATGGGCCTGATACAGAGGTGGAGGGAGACAAATGAGAAGCAACACACTGTATTTCAGACACTCGAGTTCAGCGATGATGACTTTAATTGTCATGGACTGGGGACTCGTTCAGATGCTAGCCTGCCAAAGCCAACTCAAACCGGTAAGTACAACAACGATGTGAATTGAATTCTTTGACTGACCGCGGGCGTTTGCAGGCTCTACAAGGCCCGCCGCCCGATTACAACACCGCGCCCAGTCCTCCGCTGAACCCGAGATCACGAGTTGGACGCACTGTGGAAAGAACATGATCTATTTTGAAATTTGGGGTGGGGAGCAAGGGGAGCCATGGCTGGACATTCATTCTGGAGAATTGCGTACCTTCGTGACCGTAGTTCGATAAAGCTCGTGCTGCGGATGCAATTCGTACCCCGCCGTTGAGAGCCCAGTTCAAATACAACCCCATCCCATCCAGTCGTGAAACCAACAGATTCCAAAGCTGGGATCAGTGTCCTGCAAGACGATGTCAGTCTATCGAAACTTCTACTAGACTTGTTCGGGTTGGCGAGAGCGAATGGTTGGAGGCGGCACAAATGGAAAGGACGTTGACGAGGCTGAAGCGTCATACAGGTCAGTCGCAACCCAATCAGGCACGAAACAATGCTGCGCTCACTCCGAAACTCAATCGAGCAGCACCCCTCCATCCTTGTGCTGTTGTAAGCCCGGGAAGTCGCACGGTTGACTCACACTCTCGCCCCTAGCTTCAATGATTTCCATGCATGCGGCAGGCATCGATACGCGACTCTGGGGCTACGCGCGTCTGGAGTGGTGGATATGGACTCGATCTAAGCCCACCGGTGGAATCTATGCTGCCCAAAGTTGTTGTTCGGTCGAGGCGGGGAGGCAGATAATGCAAATAATGCGCGTTACGGTTGGATGTGCTCGTTACCCAATTCCATAACGCCCTACATCGCCCACGATGTACGCTGAGAAGCCTGCACCGTGCACGCATCAGCTGAGAAGTTAATACCGAGAAAGTAGCCACGCACCTCGACTGCACCCTGGTTTGGTTTAACGACCCCTTCCCGTTGAATTCTCGTCATCGATCACAGCTCCTGCCCCCTCTCGTCCGAAATTGTACTAAGAAACACCGCAGACTTCCGAATCAACTCCGGCTCCTGCGCCCACTTATAATCCACACTGTTTCTCCCCTCCGGTTAACCAGTCCTGATGAGCCTCCGAGCTGGGTGTCTACCCGTTCCAACAGCGCCCATCTCTGCCATTGTCCTGAGAGCCGACGTCGATGGGCTTCATCTTCAATGACCGGCATAGTGTTCTAGGCCAGAATGATTTGGGTCTGATGAGGGGACGAAGAATGGGTGGACCTGGTGCAGCGTGAAGGGAAAGCCTGCGTGTCTGTGCTCGACGAAGGCGCTGGGACGCGAGGGAAGTACGGGTGGTGTTCATACCCGTGTCCATGCGCGTACCTCCACTTCCCCTCCATGCTGCTGTTGCTGTGGGTGCTGTTGTTGCTGCTGACGTCGCTGATGGTGGTGATGGTGAGAATGAAGAGAGCGGGGGACTGGGAACGCTCAGGCTCACATTCGTGTGCATGGTGGGCGGAGGAAATCGAGGCGGTATTGGCGATGGTATTGACCTGTGGGAAGCCGGCCGATGCTGCGCACGGCAATGTGTCCGAGGCATTTTGGCTCCATTGTGCGGCTTCTTAATTGATGCCACGAATGCCGTGATGCCTTTCCAGTCAGGAATTAAAGTGCATGATTGTACGCAACTCCCCTTTTGGAGCAATACCCCTTATACTCTTTAACAGGCCCGTATGTCTTATATTATGATGTGTAGTATGCCAGAAGAAGTGTATATACTGGATCATGCAGGTAAAGGTGCGTTGAAGGGGAGGGTGAGGTTGAGACGGACGCGATGTTATGCCTCGCTGAAGCTTACTGTTGGTGCAGCTTGATGAGTTACAGCATCATATCATACGCGCGCAAACATACCATTCTATGGAGTTCCTCCGCTTCCAGGGAGTATCCACGTGCCCTCAGGTGCCTGGCAACGCAGTGGCGCGCTTTGTCTCCTAGTCCATACGCTACTTCAGCGTTGTAGAGGCGCATGCAGTTCATCATTCGGTGTGCCAGTTGCTGACACACGCCCGTGTGAATGATCCCATCACCCAATCCAGCTTCAGCGCCGGCTACGGCGAGGAGGTGGGCCCAGTGTCGAAGTTCGACGGAGTCTTGGATCGGGCCCACATGCGTCCTCAACTTCTGGGCCTCCTCCAACCGCTTCGTCAACGCCCTAAACATTTTTGTGGTGTAGTCGAACAGCAACTCAGGATCCATTCGGGCAAAGTATTCAGTTGGTGTCTAGATGGTTGTTAGGATCAAAGGAGCGGGTACCCGTAAGACGAACTCACCATGGTTTCCTCGTTCTGGGCGGTATTCATAGCGTAAAGGAGAGTGGAGATGCTAGAGAGTGTGTAACGCTAAATTCAGCGGAGAGTTGGGCAAGGGGTGCAGTGCCGTTTCCTATCCCACCCCAACCTTTATACAAGTAAAATGACCGCCGGTCCGCCCAGCTGTTCTAAAGTACATTTCTGATTGCAGGGTCCAACTTGTGACCGATCTCGTGGTCTCAGGCTGTCACCTCTACTCAATCCTTATGGAGCAGCCGCATCCGAAGGTCAATGCCGCCCCAATATTCAAATGTACTTAGATATGGTACGCCAGAACGTTAAGCTCCAATCGATAATCCCTTCTTATACATATGTAGATATATTCGTAGAGTTCGCGTGGTAGAAGATAATGTAAATTAGCGACTGCGGCAATAGTATACGGACAAATAGTACGGTACGAAGATGAGGAAATGTAAGGGAACGGTGGGAGAAGGGTAAACCGACCGGTCCTAACAGAACACAGATCTTGAAGGTGCAGCGGGTGCTCAGATACTGTGTCGTCGCTCACGAGGTGTGCCCACTGACGCCTCATCTTCGCTACCCTCGCTGGTGGCACCTAGGCGAACAGCACGGCCCTCAGTGGCGCCGACATCGTGCTCGCCGCGGCACTGAGGCAAGTCGTTGAGGCAGACGTTGTATTCGAGTTCAGGCCAGCCAAAGTCGTCGTCTAATTGCTCACGTCAGGGTCTATTAGTGTCTTTCCCTTGTCGAAGGTTACTCACCTATTTCTCGGACCTCTTCGTAAAGGTCTTCTGCCATCGCGTGCTCGTTCCGATCGACCAGGGTCTGCGCCAGCATCTGCACTGTATCTCTCGAGAACTCGAGGTGCATGCAGACGGTGTCGAATGCCGACCATGCTTTCTCGTATGCGACCTGAGTCCGATGGACCTCCTCATTCCTCCACCCCCCTATTGCGAGCGTATCCGTCCAGTCCAATGCCCGGGAGAGGGCCGCACGCCACGACCTTCTCATGACATACTTTCTTCGCCTATCGTCGCACTTCCGCCTTGCTTTCCTTTTCCTAGTACACAGTATTTTGTGCATGTCAATGGCGAGCGCGACGGCGTCTTCAGAGGGGAGACTTTCGATGAACTCGATCGTAGTCTAGAAGAGACCGTCATATTATTTAAGTAGCGGTAGTATAAAGGTTGTTGGGAGAAGGCAGCTTACTTCGAAGG
The DNA here is from genome assembly GCA_013368325.1 of Ephemerocybe angulata. NCBI lineage: Eukaryota > Fungi > Basidiomycota > Agaricomycetes > Agaricales > Psathyrellaceae > Ephemerocybe > Ephemerocybe angulata. The sequence continues at coordinate 100,903 of JAACJK010000019.1, forward strand.
GTATTGTCTCCCCGGTGGCAGCCATGCGAAGCAGCTGTTCGATTGCTGGGATGAGGGGATACTGTGCTGTGTCCATTGGAGAATAGTGGGTGGTTTAAGACAGAGATGTTGGTGCTATAAAGCGCCTAGCTTCTTGAATTTATATGGGGACCTAAAGGATCATTTGTGCAATCACTGTGCGGTCCCGTAATTCGGAGCAACCCATGCCGTCTTGTTAGGTGAGATCAAAGGGTCCAGGACAATCCCCAGCAACACGCCGCTTCCTTTCACCGCCCCATTCTGCCCCTTCCACGCGAAAAATTCCTCCTGCTTCTATAGGCATTGCCTTCCCCCCTTCCAGCCTTCAATAAAGCTATAGACGGACGCCCGGGTTGTCTGAAGGCATGTATGTGGGGATATACTATTTTAGGCAGCCCGACGGGCTGCTGTGACCTCCACATATGTCACGTCAGGAGTGGGACACGGCGAGTCCACAATTTAGGTAAGTACCGTTCATGTCCTGCCTTCTACTAGTCCGTTAGTCTAGGAGACAGGTGTGGACCGTCCCTACCGCTGAGGGAAATCACGGACACCGTACCATACGGCTTCTCGACGTACTTCAAGAGGATCGAATCGCATACCGCCCTTTGGCACAGTTAGGAATGTTTTCGTCTGCACGGCCCGAAGTCTATCCCTCTGAGGTACGAATTGCAAGCTATATTACCCATGCGATCTGACCCACGACATACGCAGGTCAATTGGTAGATACCCGCCAGCCTGGGGTAAAGGCTGCGGTCGCGACACGACGACGCCAACACCCCCTACCATCGGTAGTCGGAAGCGAATACTCCACCTCCTTCGACGCCGTTCAATATGCCTCTCGGGACATCCATATTCAGGTTCTTCCGCACACCTACCTACCCATGTGGCAGGCGCAGCCATCGCTCAGGCAAGAGGTTCTGCTGGGATATATCGGACGGTGATGGCCACTTTCAAGTCCCCAGCTGGTACAGGGATTCGTATGGCAAGGAGTACCAATACACCTAGGACATTCATCGACAAGGACAGCGCGCTGCTACCAAAGCGCTGGAGCAAGTTGGTTTCGGACAGGCATATTTCGTCGTCGGGTGCCCATGAGGCTTGTACTAGCTGTCCTGGCGCACAGTGCCGATGTCACACATTCGGGTCAACCTCTTGTCTGGTACGTCTTTCCAGTACACGTACGACACTACGTCTAATATACTATTCACTCAGTATTTCAAGGCGTTCTGTTCACCCTCCATGCCCTCCGCCATCCGATGGACACCACCCTTCATCCCCGCAAGTCCTTCGCAAATGATCCCCAATCATTGTGATCATTGATGACAACACAATGGCGGTCACGCCTGGCGGGGCTGGACAGGTTCAAGGTTGGGTAAGCGAGCCAACCCCTGCTTTTCGTTTGCTTCCGACATGGACCTCATCGTACACGAGGTGGGCGACGTAGACGTGGAGTTGCTCATCGCCGACGCGAAAGCCATATCTAGGGTATGCTCTATCGCACGGCTTACAGTCATAGAACTAATGCCACGTCCATCGTAACATCGCAGGGTCAACGGTGGCCGATGACGAAGTGTGCCTTCTTTGGTTCTAGTTGTTCTAAGCCTTTCATAGTCCCAGCGGCTACCCAGTGCACATCCATTGGAAAGGGCCGACCTATGGACATATTCTTCAGATCGTATGTCAACGCGGCGATCCCCCGCTCGTCGTTGGTATACAACCTGGACGACTACTTCATAGAGGTCAACAGATACCCTGCGCACAGCTTGGTGGAGGGCCCATGGCGGTACGCCATATTCACGTCTCAAAACGTACGTGATTCGGTTACAAGCATGAACTTGAAGAGTATTCTAAAATCATCTAATATCCGCGCCTTGTAGTGCAACGACGAAGTGAACAAGTTGGTGCGACGCCTGTACAAAGGTCAAGACCTGCACGTCCATGGCTGTGTGCTAGTCGCCAAGGCTGACCACATGGGCATCGTCCATCCGGTACACGAATCCGATTTGTCGCAGATTGAGACCATGCTTGTCGAGTAGGTCTCCGCCTTCCAGTTCATGAGATCTGTGCCCTCTAATCGATTACGATCCAGGAACCTAATCACACAGTATCAGGTGGTGACAGTCAACCCTGACATGCGATCCACCGAAGCGATCAACGTATTTTGAGGAGCGGAATTTTGATGTATCCCCGCGCGTATACCCCCACCACCATCTCTTCGCGTGGACGCGGGACGTTGGGGAGACGATTGGGGCTTAAAGGTCCGACTAGTAATGTCGAAGGTCCCCGCACCTCACATTCCTCCCCTTCGCGCGATATATCCCTCTCTTACTCTCTCTCACTGTCGTTACATGCCCCAATACCATTCCTTTCACTACCCCCGATAACTTAGTCCCAAGCATAATGTCCTCTCCCCTTTCAAACTATTCGTACCCCTCCACGCCTCCCGCCAGTCCCAGTTCGATTCGAAATACGCCATGGGCACCGTCGCGCACCCCTACACGAACATCTGCACGCCTGGCCATCAAGAACACTCGGTTTCCGTCGTTCCCTCGGTTGGACGAACCCGTTACGCTCTTCGCGCCGAAGATAAAGGACCGCGCAGGTCCACGCCGATTCAACAGCGCCGAAGCCTTCTACTATTGTACGGAGCTCATGGGTATGGCACTGTCCTACTGCGACTGGCACACCATCCAAAGCATGTCACGCACTAATCGACACGGGAGAGGGTTGGCTCAAACCGCGACCGAGATCATCCTGAAACACATATTATGCCCTTTCATCCTCCTCCACCAGTTCTACGACTTCTTGGAAAAGATGAACGATACCGGCGCCGGCATCATGGGGTCGGTTGCCAGAAGGATGCTCGCTACCAACTCGATGATGATGCAACACGCCATAAAGGTCAAGGACTTTCGGTACCTCAGGTCCAACGACCTGAACATCGTGGTCCCCAAAGGGAGCTTGGACGCGATGGTGGAGTGGTTTACAGCACACAGTTACGACGCCTGGGACACCGAGGTGGTATCAAAGCCGTACGTCGGATCGGTACGCAGGATGGTCTCCGCGACCCGTCAGCCGCAGAACGGAGTTCCGGTGGGCATCTCGATTAATGTTATGTGGGAAGCGCGTTGACCCTCATCATGCCAACAGCGCGCGAGAATTACGATTAGCGAAAGCCTAGGGAATGTGATGCAGGTCATCCTTGCATCCAACATGACCTGCCAAACCAACTTGGTGACGTCCACACGCGTCTACGCAGTCTACCCCACGCTGGTGACAGACCAGCACGCCCTCAAGACGGACATAACGAGTCTCATCTCTCCGCGTCGACCGAGACCCCCTTACCTCCTTCGCACCTCGAACTTCAGGTGGACCGGACCCTGCGGATTCCACTGCCCATCTCTACCCAGGAAAACAGTCGGGGACAAAGGGATAGCTTCTTTCCTATGGAACACGAGGTATCCTATCCCGGAGTCTAGGTACAGCGACACAGACTCCCTCTTGGCCCAATCCATCTTGCAATGGCGCTTTGCTAAACGCTGTGGAAATCCCAAGTGCAAGCGGTTCATGCCCCCGCGGTCATTAGTAATGTAAGCACGGTTATTGGGACCTCCAGATACCTCTGAGCGTCGACTTTCTCCCCACGCTGAGGCTTTCGCTTCCCCTTCGAAGATTCCCCAACTCTCTTTAGCGGCGCTTATTCCTTATTCCATTACTCTAACGTTCGTGTTTGTCGTTTCGTCCAAGTGAGGCCCCAACATTCTCAACCTGGAACGGTTACGTATATACCCCTTCAGTACCCTTTACCTCTTGGACAGTTCATCGCCCATCTCCCTCCGTTTCTACCCCAATCCCGGTCTATTTGCGTCATGCGTCCCTCCTCGCGCTTGTATACCCCGACCGGTCGTCATATGTCATATCATCCCTTATACTCTACCTATACCTCCCACCCTCTTTCATCCTTCGAGTCCATCTTCTACAAATACGACACGCTGTAATAGGTTCCAACTATCGTCACTCATTTGCATGCCTATGTCTCAGCCCGTCGGGGGGAAGCAATTAAGTCGTCATACCGCGGTACACGGACTGGTGGCAGTAAGACCCTTCCACTATTGGACGGTGGACACCCTCGTAGCCGCACGCTGCAATACTTTTGCGAACTTAACACCACATCATACCGCGGCGGTGAGACGGCGGATACTCAAGGTCGAACGAGATGGGTATCGATTAGATAACTAATCAGCACTACGTACAATAGAGTCAAGGGCGTAGATAGCGGCTGCGATCCTCGAACAACACCTTATTGGGACAGTGGTCATTATGGCACCTGCTATGTACCCTCCATATAAGAGGCTCGCTGCGCAAGAAGGATCGTCCATCGTCCTCCACCGATCCCCATGATGTAAACTGTCCATCATCCATGGACCAGGAGTATATAGCGGCGCCATCGTCGTCGGGTGTTTTCCTCCAAGTTGCAGGGCATTGTAATCCACAGGGACTGGTCCAGTGGGAGTTGTTGGGGATGACGGAGAACGTAAGATCTTCCGCATTGGAACTGGCGGGCGCTCCTTCGACGACTAAGCTTTCGTTGGCAAGAGTTGCACGAGGAAGCATGCACACCACGCTGTTATGGGTAATAGCGCACATTTGAGCTGAGTACGGGGTGCAGAGAACAACGCTGAGTGCTCTGGTCGCGCTGACGGACAGGAGGATGGTCCTGGTCTGAGAAATGTGTCACGGGGTACCGAGAACGGTCGAGATGTAGGACACTGACCTCGCATGGGGTTCGTCGATCGAACCTCTCTATAACGTCGACGCTCGAACTACGTCGTTCGGAGGGAGGAAGAGCTCTCGACCGATATCCCTGCGAGCGCAGGAACGAGCGCATGACTCCTTCCATGCCGAACGACGTTGTAATATTGAGGTGGTAGCCTTCCGTCTGGGCTGAGTTGGCCCGTTCAGAAGGAGGACTTCTCGGACGACTGAGCCTACTATCGCTCCCTCAGACGCACGGAGGTACTCGATGAAGTCATCGAACGCGGTCCGCTCGATATACGGCTCGATGGCGTCCTTGATGCGTTGACGAAGCTCGTACTGGGCGACATTGGGTGCCGCGTTGGGGAAGAAGGAAGCTTGTACTAGGCGATCGATGGGCAAGAATCGAGCGACTTCGGCAACGATATCGGTATGGGAGGTCTCGGGCGGTAGGGCTCATGATTCGTAGATAGGGATTGGGATGAGGATGTAATACAAACAATACTACCAAGCCTGCCATCCCCAATACGACTTCGGTTTAGGGCTGACTAACGGATTTACGACTAAAGGATGGTTGTATTTGTTGTCGTCCTCAAATAGGCTACAAATGGCAGTGAGCCCCCTCTGGTAATGAGCTGTGAAATAGTGATCATGCGCACCTGGTAGATGAGAAGCTCCGCCACCCCTATGTCCTTTTCCACCATGTCGCAGACTTCGCCCATACGATCTGTCTTCACTACGACTATGTTACCCCACACTGTACGGACGCCCCTCGCACTTGTAGGACTCGTACAGATCGTTCACCGGCAGGTCTATAGGTCCACGACCCTATCGCGGAACCAAAGAGAGGTGAGAAGCTGAAGGACCATCTAGAGCTGTGGAGCAGGAGCGCTTACCGCCTTAGTGGCCGTAAAAATAGCCCAGTTATTACGCTGAAGGCGA